>JADBJO010030690.1:12500-17595 GCA_016801955.1 Conus betulinus | reverse complement strand
TTTTGCCTATATCTTGTTGGTGCTCTTTTTTTTGGCCTTTATTTTATTTTTTTTTATCTATTTAGCCTGTCGGGTCTTTTCTCCTGCTTACCTACTATGGTTTTTGCCGCCCGAAGTTCCTCACGAGAGTTTTGAAGACCATTCCAGTTTCATTCCTTCCTGGGAACTGGTATTCGACCCGAACCCATTTCGATAGTGTGCAGACGTAGACCTTAGAATCGTGTGTTTGAATCCACCCCAATTTCCTGCCGAACCCACCCTGGACAATTCTCCACCCAGAGATCCGTTTGATCTGACCTCCTATTGCAAAGACCGTTCCGCCAGCTCTTTGGCATACAAGGGACCTTTTTTTTTTTTTTGCCGACATTTCCTCTACCTAAACTTCCCACCTTTCCAAGAAATATTTACTGATGGCTCCCAATCTGAAGAGGAGGTTGCTTCTGCTGCCTATTGGCAAACCGTTTTCCCTCTCAAAAGATGTTCCAGACACATTCTTCTAAGAGCTCCATCTACAATACTGAGGTGACAGCTTTAGTCTGGGCACCTTCTCTTGTCTCTACATCAAAACAGAAAGACTTACTCATTCTCTCTGACTACCTTCTGCCTCGAGAGCCCGTAACGTCAAGCACCCTCAACTGCTGAATTTCTTAGCTTGGGCGACCCAGTAACTTTTTTGTTTTGTTTGTTTGGGGTTGGTTTTGGTTGTTGTTTGTTTCGTTTCTTCCTTGTTTTTGTTTGTGTTGTTGTTGTTTTTGTTGTTTTTTTTTTTGGTGTTTTTTTGGGTGGGTGGGGGGTGGGGGTGGGTGGGGGGGTGGACTGTGCTCTTATGTTTCAGTTTCCGCCTGCAGACACCCCACTTTGAGACATCTTATTGAAACTGTACACCTCTCTGGCCGCTCCATAGTTTTTTGCTTGGTTTCGCGGTCAGCGTTGGCGTTTCGAAGCAATGAAATGGTTGACGAAACTTGCCAGAATACCACCAAGAAAGAGTTGAGCAGACTCTCTCTATCCTACACGCGCGATCTGAAATCCAAAAGCTCAGCCTTTAGACCAAAGAGCTCTGGCAAGAGGAATGGAACTCGCAGGCTGATAACAAACTCTTCTTTCGAATTCCTTGGTTCCGAATCTGTCCAAAACTTGAAAGATTTTTTTACCGTGTTCCACGGGTCGGTCGTTATAGAAGAAACAGTCTTGTGCCGTTTGCGCACAGACCACTTTGTTTTATAGCCTTCCACTATCTCTTTAAAAGGTGGAGGAAGTTCTGTGGTGCATTCCGTTTGATGTACATGTTTTTGTTTCTAATTTTTATTTATTTATTTAAGATGTTGAGAACTTACATCAATGCTAGACATAAACACTTTACAGCAGACTTCGTGAAAACTATTAAGAGATTGTCCCACTTGATGTGATTTTTGTTTTTCTAAATGAGGATCCAACATTTTTTCTTTTCATCTGATTTTGTGATTTTAACGGAAGAAAGACTTTAAAAAAAACAAAATGTCGATTTTTTTTTTTAAACCCAAAAGTATTCTAGTGAGCTCTGTGTGTGTTGTGTGTGTGTGTGTGTGTGGTGTGTGTGTGTGTTGTGTGTGTGTGTGTGTTGTGTGTGGGTGTGTCGTTCCTTGTCTGTGTATCTTTCCCTTTGTTTTCTGTTCTGTGTTCTTATATTCTTTCCTTTGCCTCTTTGTCTATCCTTTTGTTTCTGTTCCATCTCATTTCTTTTATTTTTTTTTTTAAATCTCCCTTTCTGACCTTTTTTCTCCATTCCATCCTTGTTTCATTCTTCCTTAATTCCTTGTCTCTGTTTTTCCTTTTCTTCCTTCCTTCCTGTGTTTCTTGGTCCATGTTTTTTCTTTCTTCCTTCTTCTTTCCGTTTGTATTCTCTCTTCCTTGGTTTGTTCTTGCTTCCTTCCTTCCCTTTGTTCTTTCTTTCCCGTTGTATTGCTCGTCTGTCCTTTTCCTTTGTTCTCTCTTCCCCTTCTCCTTTTTTTTTTAAATTTCTTTCCCCTTTGTTATCTTTCTCCCAATCTTATTCTCTTCCTTTTTATGTTCTTTCGTTCGTTTCCTGTCCTTGATCCTTTTCTTCTCCTTTCTTTATTTTGTTCTTCTCTTCCTTACTTTCATTCGTTAAATTCTTTATTTTCTTAACTCTTCCTCTTTCCTTCCTTCTTTTCCCTTCCTTTCTTTTATCCTTGTTTTCTCTTCGTGTTTCTTCGCGCTCTCCACTACCTCCCCCTTTCTTTTCTTCTTTCTCCTTCCCTTTTTTTTTCGGTCTTCATCTTTCTCCTCTTCTTTACCTCCTTTCCTTTTTTTTATTCCCCTTCTTTCTTTCTCTTCTTTCGTTGTCTCTCTTTCCTGTGTTCCTTACTTCCGTTATTTCTGTAAAATTTTCTCTCTCTTTTCTCCATTCCATTCTTTCTTTCTTCGCCTTTCTTTATTTTCTTTCTCTCCTCTGTCTTTATTCTGTTATTTCTCCCTGTCTTTATTGTATGTTATTGTCTCCCTGTCTTATTCTGTTATTTTCTCCCTGTCTTTTAGTCTGTTATTTCTTCGCTGTCTACATTTCTTTATCTTCTCTCCTGTCTTTAGCTCCCCCCACCCCCCACCCCTGCTATTTTCTCCCTTCTTGTTCTGATTCTGGCCCTACCTTTCTGTCCCTTCCCCTCTATTTCCTTATTTCTCGTCCTTCCTGCATTCCATTCTTTCTCCCTTTTTCTCCTCTTTTGTTCTTCCTTTCTTTGATTTCTGTTATTTCCCCTTTCTTTATTCTGCTTATTTCTCTCCCTTCTTTTATTCTGTTCTTTCTCCCTTTCTTTATTCTGTTTATTTTCCCCCCTCTTTATTCTGTTATTTCTCCCCTGTCTTTATTCTGTTTGATTTCTCTCCCTTTCCTTTGTTCTGTTCTTTTCTCCTCCTTCATTCTCCCTTTCCTTCTTTCTGTTTTTTTTTCTCCATTCCTTCAGTCTTTTTGTTTATCCCTTCTTTATTGTGTTCTTTCCCCCTTTCTGTATTCTGTTCTTTGATCCCTTCTTTGATTCGGTTTTATTGTCCCTTTCCTTTATTCTGTTTCTTCTTTTATTCTTTTTTTTTTTTTTTTCCCTTTCTCTTTATTCTGTTCTTTCTCCCCTCCTTTAGTTTCTTTATTGTCTGTTATTCTGCATGGTCTTTCTAATTGTCCTAATTTTTTTTTCCTTCTTTTATTTTTTTTTCTTCCTATTCCTTCAGTCCTTCTTTATTTATGCGGTTCGTTGGCAGTTCTTTTAATCGTTTGTTCTTTTCTTCTCTCCGTCCTTTTTATAGTTTCTTTTTCTTCTGCCTTTCTGTTGCTTTTCTTTATTCTTCTCTCTATTTTTCTTTATTGTTCTTTCTCCTCCTTCCTTCATTATTCACTCTATCTCTCTTCCATCTTCTTCGGTTTTCCCTTTTTTTCTTTCTTTCTTCCTTTATTTTCATTCTTTCTTGGCATTCTTTTCTTCCCTTTGTTCGTTTCCTTTCTTTCCGTTTTCTTTTTCTTTTTTTTTTTTTTGTATTTATCAAATCTATTCTAAGCTTTCACCCTTCTTGTACTATGTCCTTTTCATCACTATCTGTCTATTGCTTTCTTTTTCTCTTCAATTCTGTCCTTTCTAATTCATATCATTTCTTTTCTGTCCTCCCTCTTTTACCTGTTCTTTCTTCTATTCGTGCATTCTTTTATTTTTTTTTTTTTTTTTCTCCTCCTTTCTTTTGGAGGTGGCGACACCTGGACCATGACCTGGGTTGGTGTGGATAACAGGAAGGTAGGGTAGGAGAAGTGTGTGTGTGTGTGTGTGGCTGTGTGTGTTTCTGTGTGTGTGTGCTGTGTATGCTGTTGTGTGCTCTAGGATGTGGTGTGTGTGCATCTTTTGCGTGTTGTGTGTGTGTGTGTGTGTGTTTGGAGTTGGGTGTGTGGACCTGGTGTGGTGGAAGTGTAAGTGTGTGTGTGTGTTGTGTGTGGTGTGTGTGTGTTGATGTGTGTGTGGGTGTGTGTGTTGAGTGTGTGTGTGTGTTGCGTTTGTGAGTGTGTGAGTGATTTGTGTGTGTGTGAGTGTGTGTGTTGTGTGGTGTGTGGCTGTGTGTGTGTGTGTGGGTGTGTGTGTGCGAGTGTGTGTTTGTGTTGGTGAGTGTGAGTGTGTGTGTGTATGTGTGTGTGCTGTGTGTGTTGTGTGTGTGTGGTGTGGTGTTGTGTGTGTGTGTGTGTGTGTGTGTGTGTGTGTGTGTGTCCTGTGTGCATGTATAGTGTGAGTGTGTGTGTGTTGTGTGCGTGTGTGTGATGTGTGTGTGTGTGCATGTGTTGTGTGTGTGGTGTTGTGTGTTGTTGTGCATGTTTTCGTGTGAGGTGTGTGTTTGTGAGTGATGTGAGTGTGTGTTGTGATGTGTGTGAGTGTGTGTGTGTGTGTGGTTGTTGTGTGTGGTGTGGTGTGTGTGTGTGTGTGTGTGTGTGACCGTAGGTGGTCAAGATAGTCTAATCATCTACCCCGAATAAATTTACTGATCCAAAGCCAAATCTCGTGTTGATGTCAGAAAAAAAAAATGATAGCCATTACAACTTACACATAATCATCCCGGAGAGAGAGCGAGAGGAGAGAGAGAGAGACGAGGCGGGAGGCTGAGAGAGAGAGGGAGATAGAGCGAGAGGAGAAGATAGAGAAGATCGGGAGAGGGGAGAAGAGGATTAGAGAGAGAGAATTCGGATCTCGGGAACATTTTTCAGAAGGCCTGGCCCATTTTATGGTGTGAACAATATAATAAGCAATCGTAATTTAAAAAAAAAAAAAGAAAGAAAAAGAAAAGTAAGAAAGTACCAGCCAGGAATGAAATTCTTTAACAGTGCCAATAATCAAAAAACAGAAATACACAACCAAAAAGAAAATGAAATATGGTTTTAAATTATCTTGATGATGTACCAGTTCTCTTAGGCTGGCATCGTTATACAGTACAATGAGAAATTTCGTACCATCGGGAGACATACTTGGAGGGGACAGCAGCAAGCCTGAGTTTGTGGTGTTGGTCTGTATTATAGAAAAAAAAAAATGTGTATCCTCGTTCGTCGTTAGTCTTATTATGAAATTATTGT
>JADBJO010030690.1:0-5000 GCA_016801955.1 Conus betulinus | reverse complement strand
TCATGTCTTTGACTGAAATCTGAAATGGACTTCAACATAAAGATTTTGTCTCACTAATTTTCCCCATTTTCTATATCGTCATCATCATTATCATCATCACCATCATTTTCATCATCATATACTATTACTACTACTAGGCTACTACTACTACTATTACTACTACTACTATCACTACTATTACTACTATTATCAATAATAACAGCAACAGCAACATCATTATATATATATATAATAGTTACAGTAATAACAATAATAACGATCATAGAAGAAGAAGAAAGAAGAAGAAGAAAGAAGAGAAGAAGAAGAAGAAGATGAACAAGAAGAAAAAGAAGAAGAACAAGAGCAAGAAAGAGGAGGAGGAGGAGGAGGAGGAGGAGTTGGAAGAGAAGTCGGAGGAGGAGAAGGAGGAGGAGAATTGTTACAATGATGATGATAATGAAGATGAGAAGGAGGAGGAGGAGGAGGAGGAGGAGGAGGAGGAGGATACAGAAAATGGGGAAAATTAGTGACACAAAATCTAGGAAATCTATGAGCAATTATGATAATGCGTCTAATAATAATGATGATAACAAAGACGTATATAAAAAATGATAATAATGAAGATGGGAAAAGATAGTAATATGAAATCTGCGAAATCTATAGATGCATATTAATTTCAAATATACGAAGGATTAAAGTTCACCATAAATTATGAATAGTGAAACAACAACATCAACAATCATCATCATCATCATCATCATCATAATCATCATCAGAAAAATTTCACTACTGCTACTACTACTACTGCTACTACTACTTCTGCTACTACTACTACTACTACTACTACTACTACTGTTCCTGCTGCCGCTGCTGGTGCTACTGCAGAATTACCGCTGCCAATAATCACTTTCAAAATAATAGAAGAAGAAGAAGAAAGAAGAAGAGAAGAAGAAGAAGAAGAAAAAAGCTGGTGAAGAAGTGGTGGATGGGAATGAAATTAAATAAGCGAGTAACATGCTAAGAGTGCTACTGATCCAGAGAAAAAAGGTTGAAATGTTCAGGGAGTGGGAGGGAACGGTAGAGAAAGAAAAACAATTCAATGGAAAACATCTGTAATACTGAACAACATAGACAACATATATTCCAAATGATCCTGGATTTAGATTGGCCAGTATTTCTTCACAGTCGCGCCTTCATTTTGTCTGACTATACAAATTCAGCTTTCACCTAGCATCCCCATGATGACGATCATGAACAGTCCCCTCCATTTATCAACGAATCCAAGGTCACAGCTGAAGAGGAAATTCTCTGCTGCGTGACTCTGGCGCGGGACAGAAAGTACGTACGCTCTCGTGCGAACTCATATACATGTCACAGGGAGGGGGAATCAAATGTCCTGTTGGAGGCATGCAGGGACTGGGACAAAGCAACGCCTCGCCTGTTCGTGACATCACGACCCGACACGCAGCTCTGATCACGCGCGTCAGTCTCGCTGTTCTCCTGCTATGGGCTGCTGCTGCTGCTGCTGCTGACAGTTCCGCCATCTCTCCCCCCCCCCCCCCCCCCCCCCCCCCCCCCCCCCCCTCCCCCCTCCCAAGGCCACGCGTGACGTCACAGGCTTGATTAAAACAACTGACTGGACATGGAACGAAAGGCGGGTCCGTTTTTTCATCCTGCGCGTGCCTTTCCTACCACGCTGTCGGGTCGTGAATAATCACGGTCATAATTCAAGGGAGAACAGGCGTCTAACATGTACAGGTTGGTACCACCTTCGTGTTGGGCCCACTAATGTTGATGGAAGGCGATTGTAAACGAACAAACAAACAAACAAAATAAACACAACAGCCACGATTAGTTTTTCATGTGCAGGATGAGCCGCCTCTTGCCTCACGACAGCATGGCATGGCATACGGATACATCAAATTCTCACACACCTGAGCACCTTTCCCCTGCTCTCTACCCTTGTCGCGGTCCTTGTGGGGATGTGGTGTATATGGGGTGAATACGTTCTCTCCCACAAGTCTCTCTCTCTCTCAACTTGGAGACGCTCACAAGGATGGATACAATTCAAATAAATAAAAAAGAAAATTTTGTATTGATCTAACGATGAATGATATGATTATGAACGTCGTGTGGATGAGAGTAGGATGATTTGATGAAATGAGTGATGATGAATTTGCCAAATACGCCAACAATGATTTGAAATATATAAAATCACAAACTGTGTCCAACGTTTTCATTCACGCCACTTACAAATTGACAATGTATCTATGTGCGTGTGTGCTGCATAATTTTCGTGACACATTGTCTCCCTGCTTATCTGTTCTTTGAAGCCCGTGTCGTGGTCACCGTGCCTTGAGATCTCCGTTATCCACACTAGAATTCTTTAAGCACTGTCCACGTTACTTTACAATTTTGCCGTTCTACTATCATATATACATTGGTTGTTGCACAGTTAATAAGATAGTCAATGCGCTTCGATGATCTTCCTGTCAAATCGTTTGTTCGCTGAACGTCTTCAGACAAAGATAAATTTGTCTTCTTCATTTTCTTCTTGAGCACCGATATAATTATAAATAAAATATACCGGCACGAAACACAGTTATTATCTGTCCTCTTCGTTTCCTTCTGAAGCACTGATATAATTAATAAACACAATATATCGGCACAAACACACATATTAGCACACGGCTTACAGCACTGCCGTACGGCCCGGTTACGTGTCCGATGATTTTAACGTCAGTAAAAGAATCACATGTCGAGGATAATATAGACGATGTTTGCTTGATGAGTTTGAAGAATTTCTTCGAGGTAGGGCTTAATGGATCAATGAGGTGAATGGAATCGAAGGATCAAAACAGGTCAAAGGATAAATTAGGTGGAGTTCCAAAACAGGTGGGTGGATCAAATTAGGTGGGTGGATCAATTTAGGTGGAGTCTGCAACAAAATTAATATCCTCTTTTTAATGACCGAGCCTGGCCAATCATAAAATACAATTGCTCATGCACACACGCACTTACATCAACACTATATCCCTAATGTGGCTCCATTCATGCTTAATTCATAATCTGAGATAAATAGAACCGATGTTAGTAAATGGTACGGCAGGTTCAGGCAGGCAGCCTCACGCCTCTGCGCCAGGAATCCTGTAAACAACACAACACGGATGATAGCAGCCATCGCCCTGCATCCTCGATTACCCTGCACATCGATAGGATGGGTAACTATTCTACAAGATCGATACTAACCTCGGGAGACTCCCTAGGTCCGGCAGTCGATATCCCTGTGACTTTGGTCAACTTCAAATTAGATCTCCAAGTGAACGCAATACAATATGTTTTTTAACCAATCGAAAATCTGTAATTCCAACTTGTCGCCTTGCCATCTTGTTACTGTGCTAGAATAAGTCGCGGACGATGACGCGATCGCGATGACGCAACTTTAAAACGTGTGCCGATTACGTCGCACTTCCGTGTTCTAAAACGAAACCAAATCAATACGGAATAAAAATAGTATCATAACACTATCAAGGCCGTATGAACGTGACAACCCCCCCCCCCCCCCCACACACACACACACACACCTCTCTCTCTCTCCTCTCTCTCTCTCTCTCTCTCTCTTATATGCATTTATATACACACGTAGGGTACTTTCCTTCTCTTCCAGATTCTTTACTGTCTTTTCTCCTCAATATAAGACTCAAAAACAAGCCCCCAAACAGCGCTCAACAGTAACAAGTAAACTCAGGTCGTCATAAGGCAACCCTCTGGAGGAGATATTGCACTGCTGTCGCGTGACTTCGAAAAGGATGTTGTCTAATTTGTGTCCTGGCGGAGACTGAATTTTGGGGGGCGGTGGGAAAGGGAAAGTGTCGCGAAGACACAGGCACGTAAGGCTTTCTCTCTCTCTCTCTCTCTCTCTCTCTCTCTCTCTCTCTCTCTTCTAGCTTCTCAAGTGCCGATTCTCTCTGATCTAAGACTGCCTGCCTGATCTTCACGCATCTTTTCCCAATCCACACCACTACACCACATTCACCACCTTATTCTTCCCCCTCCACTACACCACATTCACCACCTTATTCTTCCCTCTCTTCCTTTCACCTCTTCTTTCTCCATCCACGTCCTCACGTCACTCTCTTATTCCCATCGTGAAAAGGTTCAGCCTCTGCCATTTAGCATAAAAGGCGAGAATCTTCCGAAATCGCCCAGCAGCGGCACAGTGTGTCCTTTGGTAGCGGCACAGTGTGTCCTTTGGTGACGGCACAGTGTGTCCTTTGGTGGCGGCACAGTGTGTCCTTTGGTAGCGGCACAGTGTGTCCTTTGGTAGCGGCACAGTGTGTCCTTTGACAGCGGCACAGTGTGTCCTTTGTAGCGGCACAGTGTGTCCTTTGGTAGCGGCACAGTGTGTCCTTTGACAGCGGCACAGTGTGTCCTTTGTTAGCGGCACAGTGTGTCCTTTGGTAGCGGCACAGTGTGTCCTTTGGTAGCGGCACAACGTGTCCTTTGACAGCGGCACAGTGTCTCCTTTGACAGCGGCACAACGTGTCCTTTGACAGCGGCACAGTGTGTCCTTTGACAGCGGCACAGTGTGTCCTTTGACAGCGGCACAGTGTCTCCTTTGACAGCGGCACAGTGTCTCCTTTGGTAGCGGCACAGCGTGTCCTTTGACAGCGGCACAGTGTCTCCTTTGGCGAGTGGTCTCATAACGACGACCCGAAGTAGATGGGTCATTGGGGAGCGCTGCTTTGTGGCTGGGACCATGTGTGTGATTGTGTATGAGGAAGCTGGAACGAGCGGCGTTTGAGAATAAAGCCGTCGAATGTTGAGGAGAGGGCGGTGGAGGAGAGGGGTTGACAAGTTTTTTTTTGAAATGGTAAAGGAAAAACTAGCTTTGTTCATAAAGACTTACAGCATCTTGATGAGCCAGAGGCTAGGCCATGAACGTGGATGGAACCGCTTCTTGTCTGATTACATTTTGTGCTAACATGTTTTTAAAAGAAAAGAGAAAAAAAAAGTTTGGA
>JADBJO010030689.1:0-17597 GCA_016801955.1 Conus betulinus | reverse complement strand
GTGAGCGTGTGCGCGCGTGGGGTCACGTGCATGCGTGCGCCTGTCCTGTCTGTGCTCACATGGTTGTAAGAAAGTGGAGGGAAGAGTGGAAGGGAGGAGGGAAATGGAAGGGGGATGGGGAAAAAAAATGTGAAAATTACACACACTTACAGAAAAAAACAGGAGAGGGGGGAGGGAAGGGGGGAGGGAAAGGGAGTTAAACAATAAACAATAAAGGGAGAGGGGGAGAGTGGAGAAGGGGAGGAGGGAGATGAAGAGAATGTGTGTGTGTGTGTGTGTGTGTGTGTGTGTGTGCGTGTGTGTGTGTGTGTGTGTGTGTGTGTGCACACGCATATGCGTGTGCCTGCGTGTGTGTGCTAGTGTAAGTGGTAAATAGTAAAGGGGAAGAGGGAAAGGGGAGAAGGGAGATAGGGAGGGAAAAAAAACAGACACACACGGGGGGGGGGGGGGGGGGGGAGAAGGGGGGGGGGGAAGGAAGGGGGAAAGGGGGGAAAAAAGAAAAAGGGGGGGGGGGAAAAGGGGGGGGGGGGGGGGGGGGGGGGGGGGGGGGGAAGAAGGAAAAAAGGGAAACGGGGGGTGTCGTGCAAAGCCGCCAGTTCATTCCCTTGTGTTCATGCCATACGGGATGCGAGTGCCAAGACGGGCAATCACTGAAGACTCCATAAAGAGCCTGTAGAGTCCTGTCGACTGGTTCTGCCACACTGCTGCTACTTTGGCGTGGACAACGCAATGGTGCTGCTGGTCTCACCTGTGTATTTCTTGGTACACAGGGTGTGCAGGAGATGACGTAGACAAGGTCTTCTGACTGACAGTTAAAACTGGTCCTTACGGCAAACTGCCAGCAGGTCCTGTGATGACAGTGGAACCATCAATGAAAGGGCAGGTCTTACAACCCTTGCGGCCGCATGGTCTAGTGCCAGGGGGGAGGGGGGGACCATAGGGGCGGATAGAAGCTCGCACAAGATGGTCTTTCAGGTTGGTATCCCTCCTGAAAGCGATGAGGGGTGGCTTAGGAAAGATCTTCTTTAGATGTGGATCTTGCTGAACTAAGTGGAAGTTCCGGAGGAGGATACTGCGGACTGGGAGGTTGTGTGGGGGTGGTAGGTGAGAACTGCCACTGTACGGTCTTCACTATCAGGACTGACTCTAGGAACAAGAGCCTGGGCACGAGAGACAGCACGAGCTCGCTCAAGTGCACCACGAACCAGGTCCTCTGGGTACTTCCGGGCAAGGAAGAATCCAAGCATTCTCTTCGCTTGAAGTTCAAAGTCCTGCTCATCACTGCAGATGCGTCTCAGTCGCAGGAACTGTGAGTAGGGGATGCTGTCTCTGCAGGCACGGGGATGGTTGGAAGTGTAGAGAAGGTAGCTGTGAGAATCGGTAGGCTTATAAAAGACACTGGTGGCAAGGCTATTGGAGTAAGGTAAGATGGAAATGGTAATGTCGAGGAAGGACACAGAGGAGTCAGAGATGTTGCAGGTATACTGTAGAGCTGGATGAAAGGTAGACATGAAGGAAATGAAGTCCTGGAGAGATTCCTTCTTGCAGGTAGACACGCCCAAACAGTCATCAATGAAGCGCCTGTAGAATGCTGGTGTCTCACACCTGTATACTGACTAAACGCCTGTTCTTCTACATAACCAACAAAAAGGCAAGCAAAGCTAGGCCCCATCTTGGTGCCCATGGCCACCCCACTTTGCTGTTGAAAGTGTTATCATAAAAAATGCAAATGAGCTCAAAGTGAGGACCAACTCTGTAAGACGCATGATGGTGGGGATGTGCAGCCTAAAGTGGCTCCTCTGAAGGAAATGGTGGACCGCAAGCAGGCCGTCGTTGTGGGGATGTTAGTGTACAACGACACAATGTCCATGGTGAAGATGCATTGTCCGGCTTGGTAGTGGGCTTGGAAATGCTACAATAGAAGGCAGAGTTGGAGAGCTGCGAACCGGGCCTCTTGTATGTAAAGATCCTTGCGCCACACCACAACAGCACCACCCTTATCTGCAGGCTTCACAACGATGTCTCTCCTGTCCTTAAGATCTTGTAAGGCCTTCTGTTCCTCTCTGGAAAGATTGGAGTGGCGAAGAGGCTTGGGCCGCAGATGGGTGATCTGCCGGGCAGACGTCAATGTAGTAGTCCAAGGCTGGGAAAAGCTCCAGGGCTGGGAGTCCAGGTGCTGGGAGGCTTGTGGAAAAAGTACAGCAATGTCATCATCAAACTGCTGGGTCAGGTGCAGATAAGGATGCTTCACCAAAATGAGCAGCAAGGCGCACGCGTCGGAAAAAACCGCTGGCAGTGAAAGAGCGTGCAGGCCCTGTTGGGGGACGGTTTAGGGGGCACAAAACTTCATGCCTCTGGCAAGGACCCTCTGTTGCTCATCATCAGTCTGGGGGGGTGGTTACAACCAGGAGAGGATTAAGATCAGGGGCAGCAACCATGAAGATGCCTTTGATGACAGAAGAACAGCCAGTTTCCTACCCTTAGTAGCTGTCAAAGTCTGTAAAGATCACGATTTGCTTTCTGTGTCGTTCTGATGATGAACACAGCCATGCCACTGTCAACCAAACTGTGAAGCTGGGAGCGCATTCATTGTATAGAGTACGTTAAACGCATGATGCGGTGACTGTAAAAGGTGGATGGTATCTGACATCAGATGAAAACCAGGGAGCGAACAAGGCGTTGAGTTTTGGCAGCCAGGGTATAGGATGAGGGGAATGGGGACGGAAACTTCAGATGAAAGCCCTTAGGCAAGATACGTCTGGCATACGCTGGCACATAAAATTAATGTGTCTAGAAAGCTTGGGTCTTTTCAGGGTTATCACGTAGGTACTGGACGGCAATGCACTGAGGAACGGGGGGTAAAGTCCTGAAACACGCCAAGGCTGCTTTTATAACTTCCTTTTACCATACTATTTTAACAGATGTTGCTCCCCAAGGGGTTGAGCACTTTAAAAATTTTATAGGCGTTTTATTGTATTCTCTCTCTCTCTCTCTAAAAAATTAAAAAAACTGATCAACACACACACACACACATATATATATATATATATATATATATATATATATATATATATATATATATATATACATATAAACAGTATTCAGAGTCTCCACTGTCATTTTCTTTCACAAGGGGAGTTTCCCCCCTGATCATGTACAAAACATACAAGAAAAAAACAACACAAACACACACACACAAAACTGGCAAGTTTGGGCACACTCAAGGAACCAAACATACGTGGTGCAAATACAGCAATAGTTTTTGTGTCACAAAATCATAATTCAAAATAACATCTGTTAAGATCAACATGAAACATAACTTTTCACATCATGAACACCACACACAGACGTATTGCACATCTTAATTAACACACAACTATACCATACAGTGGAACTTCTCCATGGCACACGTCACAATTCAAACAGTAAGATCATATAGTGGAATCTCTACACTACACACATCCCAATTCACACCTATTCATATAAAGAAAATTAAAGCATAAACATCCAGTTCACACTAGATGAGATCACAGAGTGGAATTTCTCAATCATACACATCCAAATTCACATAATGAGATCATAGAGTGGAAGCTCTACACTACACATATCCCAATTCACACATATTCATATAAAAAAACAAACAAACAAAGCATAAACATCCACCTCATACTAGATATGCATCTCAATTCACAGTTATGTCAAAACGATGCGACGCAGTGGCACTTCTCTTCCTTGTACACGGTCCTGCGGGCTTCTTGGTTTCTTTCCATCAACTCTATACCTACCAAACATGACACACAATATGTCTAGTTGGTAAAACACACAAACACATTTTCATAACGTGTACAGTAATGCAAGTAATGTTGGCATAACCCCTCTTGACAATCGAGCGCCCGCTAGCGCCCGGCCAGAAATCACACAGCCAAAACGCTGAGCACCCGCCAGCGCCTGGTAAAACACGTGCCTGGTAAAAAATGGGCGCCGCCATGTTTCTCGTAGAAAAGGAAGTCTCGCGAGAACGTGACTTTCTTCTTCCTGTAGCCATTTACTTCCGTTTGCAAAAAAACGCGAGTCGATACGTGCCGTGGTTCTCGAGTTACGAATTTTTTTTTAAGTTTTGAGGTCGAAATGCCATTTTTCACCGTGGCTAACCTTGAGTTCTGCCATTCTATAATGAGATTAAGTGATGGAGATACTGTGTTTTGTAGGATTACACGCATAAGACTTAGTGAAAGTGCTGGGTAATGAAGCTTAGAGTGACCTAGATTTCGACTGGGATGAAGTTCCAGGTATGATGAACAATTCGGAAGAAAGTTCTGAAGAAGATTTTTTTTTTTTCCCTGAGTAAATGGCTCATGTGACGTTCTTCAAACTTGCAATATACCAAAATATATATTCGTAGGAATTTTACAATTATTTTCATTTCGTTATTTCCTTTCCTCTCTTTTAAATTAATTTTTAATTGGGTAACCATGTTCAAATTACGGAGTTACTTACCTTTGCGACGGTTTTCGGTGTAACTAAGCTCAGATAAGTGCATACTGAAGAGGGTTAAACTCATAAATGTTACAAAAAAAAGAGACAATTTTGTTGATAGAAGTAATCAGTTTCAAATATGCACTGTGGTTTGCATAGTCAGAGAGCTCTTTGTCAAAGAAAGAAAGAATGAAGATCAACAGAACTTACATACTCCCAAGTTTGCGCAGGATATGATCTCTCTCTCTCACACACACACACACACACACACACAGTGAACTCAGGGGTTATCGGCAAGCACACATGCAGCAGAGAATGATAAGTTCACAAAACGTATTTCACTGTCACAATCACACACAATGACCACTCTGCCTTCAATGGATTTGAATTATCCAATCATTTTCAAACTTTCTTGGTGACACTGCAAAATATTTTTTCTTAAAAAATTTTTTTTTGCTGTCCAATCTTCTGTACCACCTCAGTGGCAATGCCCCAGTGCCGCTCATTCCAACACCCTATCCATGGCCACAGCCCGGTCAGCCCGCCGCTGCCCCGGCATCCGCAATCCACAGGGAGCAGTATCAAGTCATCGAGAGGCAACCCACCAAAGGAGACACTGCACTGCTGCCGAGTCACTTTGGCAGTGTTCAGTGGCCCCTGTTCTGATCCAACATACGCAGAACAGCACCTACTAAGCCCCCTAATGACCACAATAATTGCTTAGTTGCAGAGCTGGCGTGAGCGAGCTCTCCCTCCAGAGAGCCCCACCACGTCCTCTAACGACAGCCCCCATGGACTCGCCAATACCAGTGACCCAGAGAGAATCGAACCAAGGCCACAGATGTGGAGAGGACATTGAAACTGAGGTCACCATGAGCAAAAACCATAAAAATATCCTTAGCAAATTTAGAGGAATACACACACACACACATTATATACATACATACATATATATATATAATGCTGAACAATTAAGTAGTGGGGGAAAACAAGTGCATATATATATATATATATATATATATATCCTCCAAAATTGCTCTTGCATATGTAATAGACAGACAAATGCAGATATGCTTGGAAACCTTTGGAGTCCAGCTGACGCATAATCAATTTATGGCGCTTGCCCTCTTTCTCTGGAAATTCAAAAATTCCATCAATTTCACCCTTTGACTTTATATAAAACCGCAAATCCATCTATGTTCAGATAAATCTTATGAAGCACAACAGACAGGCAAAATAACAACAAACAGGCAAACTAATAGGCCATCATAATTTCAATATCTGTGTACGACCAAATCAGAAATCTTATAACTGCTTTAACAATTCAGATGTTTCTCAAAATGCACATACAAATCTGGCAACATATTCTGTTTTTCATTACACAATAGCAGGAGAGCATGGTAGTGGCTTGGTAGACTGGCTTGCTTTTTTCCTTCTTTTGTTGCGACTTTTTGACAGAAATGAAGCAAAAATGCAAGAACACACAAACAAACGAAAGGCTTGTGCAATGTCAGTGTCTGTAAATGGAAAAACAATCAAGTAAAACAAGAACACCATTACTTCATACATTTTGCAGCACTGGACATTTATGATGTCCGTTCCCTCATCATGAAGATTTTCCAGACTATTCATTTCAACTTACTGCAGAGCCTGAGAGTTATCACCCCCCCCCCCCCCCACTTTTTTTTTTATTCATACCCACTGCAACTATCGGCATAAAAACAGTCAACATGAGGTGCTCACCTTCACGGACTAGAGGCCAGGTACCCTCTGACGTCACCAGTCAGGTGAGAGGTCAGCGCCACCCATGCTAGGACATCTGGTCGTCGTACTGCTGCCTCATTCCGTGTGACCTTGCTACATGGAAGGGCCTTCCATCCCTACTTGTTTCAGGATTTCCATCCACTCCCTGTAATGAGAAGGACCTTTCAAGGACTTCACTTAGAGCCTTTATCAGAACCACTGCTGAGTCGCAGTACCTCTGAAAGCATTTGCCTGAATGCATACACATTTTAACTAGTAAAGCAACTGCATAGGATATGTATTATTGTTTTTTTTACCACAAACACAGCATTTGTATGGTGTACTTCTACTGAAACTGCATTTCATCTGCATACCATGCAAATGTTTTACAGTAACACGAAAATCATTATTCTAACAGCACAGACATTCTACTGCAACATTCCTTCCAATTTTCTCCGTTAGTTTAAGCCATTTGTGGCCCACTATTTTAATCACTTGGTCATAATATTTAAGTGAATGATTCTTCTCCCTAACATACAATGACCTCCTGTAGCATAAATGATAACATGTCATGCTAACGCAAGGATAAGGATGCAAGGATCATGTGATGACAAGGAGTGTTTCTCATAATGTCGGTCAGTCTTCAAACCCGGCGGTGTCAAGCCGCAACATTCCAACAAATAAGAGCCACACAATATTTTCATCATTATCTGGTTCATGGTCACAAGTTAATACAATGTATACTCTGCCATGTTCTGATGATTCTTTGGTGCTTCTAATATGGGATGGTCCGATGCATTGGACTGCTCATGGCGAAACAGTATCTCAAACCTGCAGTGCACGAATGAAGATGTAATTCATGTTGTTTACACCCAAGCCAACCACAAGGTGATCATAATCTGGGCTAATACTCTCATGCCCGTGAAAAAAAAAAAAAAAAAGTTGAAGGATGAGATGATCCATTTGTCCGTCTTCCAGGTGCCACAGTGGTGCCTGTCCACGGTGGATCTACCAGCAGGCAGATATACAGTCATTTTCACAGGTCAATGAGCAGGCAGATACAGTCATCTTCACAGGCAGATACAGTCATCTCCACAGGTCACTGAGCAGGCAGATACAGTCTTCACAGGTCACTGAGCAGGCAGATACAGTCGTCTTCACAGGCAGATACAGTCATCTTCACAGGTCACTGAGCAGGCAGATACAGTCATCTTCACAGGTCACCACAGAACAGGCAGCAGATACAGCCATCTTTGCAGGTCAATGGGCAGGCAGATACAGTCATCTTCACAGGTCATTGAGCAGGCAGATACAGTCGTCTTCACAGGTCATTGAACAGGCATATACAGTTGTCTTCACAGGTCAATGAGCAGGCAGATACAGTCATCTTCACAGGTCACTGAGCATGCAGTCAGTCATCTGCACAGGTCACTGAGCAGTCAGATATAGTCATCTGCATAGGTCACTGAGCAGGCCTCATTACTCCTGTCCACAGAGTAGAATTAGCATGGGATGTTATCATTTATGCTATAGGAGGTGGAAAACAGCATTACTGGTCAGCAGCATATAAAGGTGAGGATGAGGGATAAGGTCATTTTACTGGATGGTGTCCACACGTTTTCAGGCCCACACAGGGCCCCAATGTCCTCCCTCAGATCATTTGAGCCCCTGACAGAGAGCTGAGGGGAAATTAAACAAAGAAAAACAACAACAACAAAAAGTTTTCTGGCAGGTCATTTGATCCCTTGATGGACAGTACTTTATGCGCAAAAACCACCACTGGGTGAACCACAGTGGTGTCCTGTGGTTCCCACTGTGGCACAGTGAAGCCACAGTGATGCTGTTTTCCACCACGGTAGGAGAGGGGAATGGGATGAACTGGCTGCATAAGCTGATGACTGGACTCGGGCAAGCCCCAGAGTTGCAAGAGTTTCACTGGCCAGAAAGTCGCAGGAAAGCCCAATCCTGGAGGAAGACACAGACTCAGTGGGGAGGGGAGGGGGTGGGTGGGTGGGGGTGTTTGAGGCAGTTGTCAAGTTTTGCAACAGTGCATTTCATGGCCAGTACCGTTCATTCCCTCTAACCATGTTTTGAGATGTTCAGGTCTCCCATCACCTGCTGGTTGATGACACAAATTAAGAAGACCATTGTGGAAACTCCCTATACAGCTGTGATAATTCCCAACCATGCTATCACAAGTGTCAGCCCACCACTAAAATCATTTGTGGTAGCTGTTTTGTGAAATATCCTTGATGAATTCAGTAACTTCCCACATTCTCCTTGCCTCATGGAATGCACACAGAGCAGGGGGATGGTGGTCAAACCAGGGCAGATTTCAGGCATTTTTCTATGTGGCAGGTGGAACTGATTCTCATATTCAAACCAGGGCAGGCAGATTTCATGCATCTTTCTATACACATGGTAGCTGGAACCGATTCCCATATTTCTGGCACAATCAGTAGAAGAATCTCTCTGAGAATGTGTTAGTATTTTCATCCTAGTGGCAATTCTCAAGTATTTGCCTGAAGTAATAGTAACGGTATAACACCAACATAAAGAAAAAAATATCCCACTCTTGTGCGGTACACTCCCATCTTTTACACGAGTACGCATGAAATATAGGCCCTTATAAAACAGTACAGCAGGAACTGCAGCTCTACAAGCAGGTGGAAGTGAGATGTAATTGCAACATATTGGGCCTCTCATACACCAATCATATCACCAAGTACTTCACAATGACAAGAAACAAGACTAAAGTAAAAACATTGATATTTGACACACACACACACACACAAACCACCACCACCAAATATGTATATATGTATCATGCTGAACAATTTGGTAGTAGTAGGGAAAACAAGTGTAGGCTAAGTATACTTCCGTCATTACATGACTCGACAAAGAATTAAGTTAATGAAACACAGCAACAAAAAAAATTGGGGGGGGGGGGGGGGGGGGGGGGGGGGGGGGATCGAAAGAAAATAAGATCATAAAATCAGGGGCATATAGTAAAATTGTTAAACCCTTCAACGAACAGCAGAAGGGAACCATCACAATCCTTCCTCAAGACAGATCCATTCATACTGCCTGCTCCTAGAGCTTTCATCCACTGAATCAGACCCATCAGGGGGGGGATACAGCGACAAGATCCCTTTTTTTTTTTTTTTGACACAAAATTATTTGTCCAGATTTTTTTCGTTTTTGGACAAGGACGCACCACTTTCCATAAAGAAGGGGTGGTGCAAACAAATAAGCTGCTAAAAAAAAAAAGCGGCGGGGATGGGGGGATTTTTTTTTTTTTGGGGATATTTAGAACATCATTGATTTTTTGGGATGATTTAATTTTTTTTTTTTGGGATTTTTTTTTCAGGAGGATTTATTGTTTTTTTAACATAGTGGATTTTTTTTTTTTTTTGGTCTATTAATTTTTTTGGGGGTATGATTTTTTTTTTTTGGCAAGCTCAACATGTCCTGGACATTATTAAAATTTGAAAAAATTCAAAACGAGGAATGCTCCATTTTTGTTTTTTGAAATCACTGCCACATATCCTAGAAAAAAATCGTACACGCGCCGTCTGTGGGACATTCAAAAGGGAACCATCAGATTTTTAAAAACCATCAATCATAAAAAAAAAAAGGGGTACAGGCAGTTTGAGCTCTCTTGGCATCAAATGGAGACTGAGCCACTTGTCAAATGGAGACACCACTGTCCAGTCCAGAGTTCTGTGGTGTTTTTATCACCAAGGGTTCAAAAAAAAAAAAAAAAAAGAATCTAACAGCACCCCCAAAAAATGCCTTTAAAGGGTAGATTACTAGAAAAGTAAAATGAAAAGAAAGTGTGGTAAAGAAATAAGCTGCTAAAATAAAAAAAGCTGGTATCATTATATTACAACATTATAAAAATGTAGGGGAAAAAATCTTTGAGCCTATGCTAGAGGATCCATTTAAGGATGCAAGGGAGGTAAAAAAGATGTGAAAACAGTCCAAGAAGTCAGCTCTGGATTAACATCACTGCCTTATAAACAACATATGTGACGCTCCACCACAAAATGAGTCACATTGCACTGGAGGTCGTTTCTGAGTTATTTATATCTTATATATAAAAATGCTCTCCAACCAAAAAAAAAAAAAAAAAAAAAAAAAAAAAAAAAAAAAAGCAGTTCGTAAATCGGGCTATTTTTGGCAAAGTTATTGTGATTTGAAGTTTAGACCCCGTCAATACAACGAAGAGAAATTTCAGCCAAAAAGTTTCAAAACATGTTCATAGCAACCAAGTACTTCTAATTTAGATGTCTTGTTGAAATTTGGCACAAACATGCACATAGCAATTCTGTATCACCACACAAACTTTTGGGAAAAAATACTGACATCTCTAGATTTCATTCAAAAAAGAAATTTTGGATAAATCGAAAAAATAAGAGAAAAGAATAAGCTGCTTTAAATTCAAATTGGTTATTAATTCACATAAGCATACTACTTGAGGTAACCTTTTGTGTGCTTTTATTCACCAACTGCTAGTGTGTAAGATGTTAAGTCAGAAAATTAAGGAATAAAGAAAATTTAAAAAAAGAAAAAAAAAAAAACCATAACCTAAAAAACTTACTACAGTGACCGTGGCAGTAGAATACAGTTTCCCTGACCACATGAAGTAGTTTGAACACACATGAGAACTGTTATTCCCACAGGAAGATAATGTTCTATCCACAGTACTGGGGTGACTAGGGCAGGGGCTTAGGGGCAGAGAATGTCCTGTGTGTCAGGTCTGACAAAGGGTCCGATGTGCTGGCGTAGGTAATCCCTGCGTCAGCTGATAATCCAGGGGGCTGAATTTGGGCAGGGAGTCCGACCAGACGACGCCTGGCAGCGTCCATACAGTATGCTAGCTAGATCTGTTCCTCCTCTGCACTCAGTGTGGTTTTCACATACACAGTTCCAGGAGCATATGAGGAAAAACGGAAATGAAAATATTTTTTTCATTCCCTTCACTGCTTTAAAACAGACATAAAAAAAATGTTTGCCAGTCAAAAACGATGACTTTCTCTTCCCAGCCTCTGTGCCAATGATCTGCGCCCGATTGATGCCCTTGGTGGTGCTGCTGTTGACGACATGGCACAGGTCGTTGAGGCAGTGAACTTCACAGCGTTTGAAGCATCACTTCAGGAGACCGAAACACCATCAGGAGCAAATTTGGTGTGGCCGGCAGGCATGAAGTTGACCGTGATGAAGTGTGAAGGCCCTGCATGACTTGCCAGGCCAGATACCTCAAAATGTACTTGTTTTTGTGTTCTGGCCGCTGCAGTTGTCACAGTGTAAAGCCACCTCCATCTCCCCAAGGCCAAAATGCTTGAAAAGATGGTGCAGCATAGAAAGCACCATATTGGACCCCTTGCCGCTGGACTTGCCTTCATCAATGAGGTAATTTATCTGCTGCTTACACATGTAATCCAGCCATAATGATAAGGTGATTACACTTCCGTAGTCTTTTCCACGCTCAATATCATATACAAAAAAATCAAAAATAAATCTTTATACAGAAATTGAGAAATCAGAAAAAAAAACAACAACTTTCAATCTGCTTTCCGGACCAGTATCTGACATGGATGTCCAGCTGCTTCTGTTTCAAGTCATTCAATGATTCACCAAAAATCATGACATATTCATTAATTCTCTACCGGCAGCTGCAACTGAGGCCCCCTCTCTGGCACATTTCAGGAGGGACCTCAGCAAGCTTTACTTTTAAAATACAGCCACTGTATGTGTTGTCATGTGCAAGTGTGTGTGAATGGTTGGCGGGCCTGGACTAGCCTAAAGGCTAATGCTTGTTCTGGGCAGGATAAGCAGGGTAAACCCTCTTGAAAAGGTGAACTTGGGTAGCCTTCCTGCCGCTCCACACTTTACTGTTTTTTTTTGTTGTTTCAAAATGGAGTGACTGATGGCAGAGAATGAAGCAAAATTTAGAAAGAAAGGGGGGGTTATTTACCGCCAAGGACATTGACAAACAAAGCACAGGACAAGACACAATGCATTTCAACCTCTTGGTCTTCTTCAGGCAAAAACAAAAAAACAAAAAAAAACAAACAAACAAACAAAAAAAAAAAGCATCGCATTTAACATTTAGGACAGTACAAAGAAAAACAATGAAGAGTGACTTATCTGTCCATGTGGTAGGAAGAATGGCTGCCAGATGGAAACGATGGAGGGAATTATGGTAGAGGAAAAGGAAGTTGGGGGGGGGGGGGGGGGGGGGGGGGGAGTGAAACGATGGGGTTGTGTAGCTGGATTAGTGGGGTGGAGTGATATATTTGTGATGGTTGTGGTTAAGGTTGATTGATAATAATGCTAAGTGGGGAGGGTGTGTGTGTGTGTGTGTGTGTGTGTATATATATATATATATATATATATATAATAGAAGGGATAGTAATGATAATGCTAGTGGCAGTAACTATAATAAATAACTACATGAATAAAATTAAAGTAACTGTAACAAAAAAGAAAAAATTAAGTGAATAACATAGATAAATGATTTTTTTTTTTTTTTGTTGTGTGTGTGTGTGTGTGTGTGTGTGTGTGTGTGTGTGTGTGTGTGTGTGTGTGTGTGTGTAGGCTAGCTGGTAGATAAGTTAGGGGGGAGGGGTGTGGTATGAATGCTATCTTTTAAACAAGAAAGTAGGAGGATTTTTTTTTCTTTTAAAAAAAATGCGCACACACAGAGTCACCTAAAAGTCTATGGAGACGACGTGACGATTGATTTGAAGATTCAGTCTGTGATTTCACTCTTTTTTCAGTTCCGACAGAAAAAAAGGAGCAATGCCAAAAGTTACAAGATATCTACTTCTGGTTTCCCCACACCGATAGTTCGTCACAATCGAGGAATATGGAAACATTGCTGCAAACAGTTTCACGTTGTCTTCAGCAGATCGGAAACTGTGATGATTGTTGATGGCATGAATCGTCCACAACACTTCAGCTTTCAATACATCTGTCCCACTTGCTGTTATTGTGGATTGACGATTCTTACTGAGGAAAGGGTCTGACCTGATATTGATGAACTTGATGACTGCCGAACAAAGTCCGCAAGTCTAACGACCGACCTACTCACTTTTCCAATTCCAAGTATTTTTTCCTCTTTCCGTGACTTGCAACCGCCGATTCGCCCATTGTCCGAACATCAACAGTCTTTTTGCACACTTTACAGAAAAAAAAACATGTTTGTTGTCTCTGCATTCAGTGATCCAGCTTCGATATTCTTCCTCCTGTAGCCACAACGGATCAAATGCGTAATTTCCCTTAGGCATGATGACAGATGCAACAGTTATCGGACTTCACCGAAGATGAAGGAGCATGGCGCCCTTTGCTGGAAGTCAATCTGCGCCTGTGCAAACGATAACCGACTATTGCTTCCCTTTGCTTGAAAGGCAGACGACAAACGAGAGGCGAAAATTGATGTCCGAAGTCTTGTTCGCGTTTGTTCTCTGATTCGTCTTCAAATGTTATGGTCCGTTTTGGCCCGAAAACGATTTTTAAGGGGATTTCCAGGGATGGTAGGGACGTCTGCAGTTTTCAAGGGCCTTTTTGACCCAGTTGAAATTTAAAGGGTTTTCAAGGGTCTTCAAGGGGCATACGAACCCTGTGGATGGCACCAAAAAAAAAAAAAAAAAAAAAAAAAAAAATCAGCAGCAGATCTATCAAGAGTGGAGGAACATCATGCCTGTAAAGACATCCTTACACTGGATGTATTGACTTAAGGTCTTTTACAGCGGTAAAATGGTGTTGCAAATCACAAGATCAATTTAAGCAGACTGTTCTAGAACAGAAGTGATGACGAAGGGGGAAGGGGGGAAAACTGAGGGGAAAAAAAAAAAAGGACCGACAAGACTTAGGAAGGAGTAAACAACGAAAGTTCCAACATATAACAGAAAGAAAAAAAGGAGATCACTTTTTTTTTCCTTCCCACGATGGAGCTTAAATCACTACAGAGTTTTACCAATCTTTCACTGACCGGTCTGGCAGTGGATTAGCATCACTGCCTTTGGCAAGACTCCCCCCACCCCCCTCCCTAATTCATTGGTAACATCTGGTAGTGATAAAATGGCATACCATAAAACCAAAGGCCATCAGGAAACTGGTTGGGCTAGCAACACATTCCAATGACAGAGCCAGAATGTCAATTTTTTCCCCATTTACCTCAGCACTACACAGTCTTCATCATAGCCCCCAGTCCCTACAAACTCAAGGGATCCTCTTGTACGCTAAAAAGACAGCATTTGATGTGGGTTTGTTATCGGCCATGTAGACTGCTCCTGATTACTTCGGTGACGGTCAATGGTGCCTGTTCTGATCCAGCGTATGCAAGACAACAACTGCTAAGCCCTCTACTTATTATTGATCATTCAGTCACAGAGTCAGTGTGAGTAAGCTATCCCTCCTGAAGGCACCACCATGTCCAGCCAACGTCCCCTCATGAATAAGCCAATACCGGTGACCTTGATAGAACCGTACTAAGGGCACAAACGTGGAGAAGAACTGAACACTAAGGTCGCTATGACAATAGGGAAAGAAAGACCACAGAATGTCAGACCTTTTTCCTTTTTTCATGCCATCAATGACATGGATTTCCATTCTGGTCTAAGGTTACATGACAGGTCTGTTCTCTACGCTCACTTTCAGTTTCACAATAAATCCCAGCTTCAACAAAGCCCATGACATCAGACTGAAGCAATGCTGGTCAAGAAATCTGAGCAACACACTCCAGAGATGCATCCATTGAGTGGATGGAATCGACTGTGTGGTCCCAGTCTTCCCACTTTAGCCCATTTCTCTCTCTCACCAGCCGGTCAGGACAGAAATATCCCACAAACAAATTGGTCTGATGGGAATCAAACCCACAACCTCTCACAGGGAAGTTGGCAAAGTTAACCTGTTACTAGTGCTTAAGATCAAACTCTGTTGAGAAAAGTTGAAAGACTTGTGTCTGCAGCCTTTTTCTCTACATTCCCTAACTGGATGCAGAAAAAAAAAAACCCACCATCATCCAAGATGGCTGCAGCCTGCTCCACCCCAAGGACAGTCGGCGCCCTCTGCAGACTGGGGACCCACTGGGTTTTTACAGCGCCAGTCTCCATGACTGCTGCAACAGCACACGCTGGGGGTGGAGAGGAAGCGGGCTGGTGAAGTCATCATCTGTTCACACCTGCACAAAGGAAAACCAGATACCACACATTTTCTGGGTAGGTATCCCTTTTCATTAGTTTTTGGAAATCAACGATTGTTCCTTAGTTATAACTGACACTATGGAAAAAGCAACAAATAAAAAAAAAGGACAAAAAAACACACAAACAGACCAATTCCCTCACAATAATAGGGAAGCAGAATTCACGATCAGGTGACGGGTGTGTGTGGACGTTCCAAGTTTACCTATATACCCTGTACCAGACGGCATGTACACAGCAACAAGAGAAATGAATAAACATAAATTAACATTTCATTTCTTGAAGTCTGGCACAGCTCTTTCGGTCTTGATTAATGTCAGACAAGCACATGGATGAACAGAAACAAATACAGGTAACTTGATTTGATTGAAATGAAAGTAAATATGAAAGGAGACACAGGGAACAGTAAACAATAAACAACAAACAAATACAGTAACTCTTGCTCCCATTTAAACAAATACAAGCCCATAACTCCAAAGGAATGCAGCTTATTATGCAGTTCATATGTCATAGACAGATCTCTCACATCCAATTTGCTGACAGTGTAAATATAATCATGATCATTGCATTTTTGGTCCAAATCAGTTTCTGTGCTTTCTTCTTGTCAAGCCAACAGGCTAAGTGGCACTGTAAGTTGTAACAGATGGATAAGAAACAAAACGTGCATCATGTTGATGATTTGCTGTTGAGCTTTTTCTAGTTCTTGTCTGCAAAGCTGACTGGACTGTCAAGCTAGGCATTATCATGTGTCTACCAGCAGATCCCTGCGTTGACTCAAAATGCTAAATTTAGATGTTATCCCCCCCACCCCCCCAGACCATGAAATAGTTTCAAAACATATTGCAAAATGTCATACAGGCAACACAGGAAGCACCATGCTTTATGCCGATTTAGGCCTGATCTTGCAACTCCCACACGACTTAGCCCTTGCCTTTAGTAACGCATGCTGTTCGCTACTTGTCTTTGTTATCACTTAGTTGAAGTAGTGTGGGCAAAATTTAGGTCAACTGGGTGACAAGAATAACTCTGGGAGGGCACGGGGGACAAGGGGGATCTTATTTGGTGGTGCAGAGTTCACATCGTATGTCAGCATCTTGACTGTTTATTGCTAACATACAAAGAAAGGAGGGAAAACCTCCCCAAAAACGATTCACCTTCAGTCTCTCACCTGCTGTGCCATACTATATAATATATGCCACTGGTGTTTTTTTTTTTCCCCCCTGCATACGCAGGCTGATGTTCCTGCGGACACTCCCTGTGAAGACAGGCAAGGATTAATCCCATCTACCAAACAAAAACGCAGTGGAGTTTTGTGTGTATGGCCGTTTTTCATCCCGACCATTAAGGCAGCCATACTAAAGAAAGGTGCATGCTATGTGTAACGTGTCATCCATACCAACGGCCAAACTGGTCTTCTCTTCCGAAAGTTGGTGATGGGAATTTACGTGTGTGCAAGATTTTGTGTGTGCATTCACACACAGAATCTCCGTTTATAGTCTCATTCGAAGGACTGTATGGGAAATGGTGTTAGAATGTACCAAAATGACCTGGCAGAGATTCGAAGCCAAGATTACGAGTCCTGCGCTATTCCCTGGTGTTCTTGAATATCATACTTTTGTTGGCCTCATCCCCCTCCCCCCCTTTTTTTTTTTATATATAGTATATGTTGGTATATTACTTACATCAATCAACCATTTCTAACATATATCTATCTGCACACATTTCCATCACATTGGATCAGGATTTTTTTAATTTTCTTTTTTGCATAGCATTCCATCACAATGTGTTGCAGCATCACATTATCAATAAATTGTGGCATGCCGTGTCAAAAGCACAGCACCTGGCAGCTACGCATGTTTTCAAGATTTACCACTACACCTACCTACCTGAGTGTATTGTTCCAGGTATAGATTATTTCAACTTTAAAGACAAACAACAAAACACTTATCCCTGAGTTTGACAGTGTGTGGATTATTACTACCATTGCATACATGAGCTTTCTTTCTTTCTTTCCGTAATGTCCACAATCATCAAGTTGATTATCTGATACTTACGTGTGTATGACTGCTTTTTTTTTTTTTTATCCTGCCATTAAGGCAGCCACACTCCCAACTTCTAACACGATACTAGAAACATTCATCCATTTACACACTTCATCAATACATGTTT
>JADBJO010030688.1:0-12500 GCA_016801955.1 Conus betulinus | reverse complement strand
CTCTCTGTCCAGCCACCAGGAAATGGGCACGTGATTCAGTTCAGAGAAGGTGAAAGGCGGCAGAAGAAGAGGGAGGGACACGGCCTTCCATCATGCCACCCCTAGACACTAGTCTCTCTTGACAGTCCATTGCCTCTATGGCCAATATATATCTATGGAAACTGTATAACCTTTATCTTTTTGATTGACATTAAACATTCATTCATTTGTTCACATGCCTCCTCATTTTTTACGCCATCCAGATGGCATTGTTGGCTATTACATCGCTAATTCCATCTCCCCTGTGCACCGCCACATACTGCTTTATTCCGTCATAATGACATCATTTTTTTCAGATGACACAATTGAACCCACAGCTCTAATCAAATCTTCTTGTCTGCCATGTAGTGCGTTGCAATCACTCTCATGCATTATTATCACACTGACGATGGAAGTTGCAGGGGGATCTGTCAATTTTTGGGTAGTTTTCCTTGCTGCCTGAGTTAAAGTGCTTCTCATCAGCAGGTAGCTGCTGTCCAGTACCAAGCCTGCCTAGCTGTTCGTAGAATGAAACGGACGTCGCTTGGTGGTCCTGCTGATCTCCACTGTGGAGGAGCCGGCTGAACATGCAGAACTGTCGGTGGAGAAGAGTTTTTTTTGTGTGTGTGTCCATTCCTTGACATGCAAGTTTGAAGATTCGGTTTTACATTTTTTTGTTGATCGAGCGCTCCGTTTATTTTCTCCATCAAGAAGGTCATATTTCCACCTGAGCGCCTTTGTTTGTCCATCATAGAAACTACTACCTTATCGATTTTATCCAAATGTGTTGCTAAATACAAAAATAATTAGACGTGTCATATCCAGAATTCCTGAACGTGTCATATACAGAATTTCTGAACGATGTGGTCATATACAGAATTTTTGAACGATGTGGTACGAATTTGGGTTTAAAACTGAATAAAAGAAAAGTTCGCTTAATGTTAGTACTACAAGCGACCCTACTGAACATAAAAATAGTGAAGTTACTTCTTGCGAATTGATAACTGTCTATAAAATAAAGGATTTTGTTGGAATTTTAACATTTACTAATCATGTAGAAGTTATTACCAATGAATTGAAATTTATCCATAAATTAATGCATTTTGATGGAATTTTAACTTTTTTTGATGATGTAAACATTTCTGTTTTGTATATTTCCAATCCTGTGAGGGAAAAAAACATGGGAAGTTACTCGTTTATCTCTGCGCCTACTATTACTTCCCCCGGCGGGAAATAATTTCATCACTCATGAACTGACACAAAGTTCGGTTCCAGGATCCATTTTGAGTGTGACAGAGGTCCTCTCTCTCTCTCTCTCTCTCTCTCTCTCTCTCTCTCTCTCTCTCTCTCTCTCTCTCTCTCTCTCTCTCTCTCTCATAAACATTTTCTGTCTCAGTAAATTGATTATTCGATTAAAATTATTAGCGTTCATAAGCGTTCATAAGTCTTCTGTGAACCATACTTTGAATACATCGTCTAAATATATAACCTACTCCGTTAAAATCGCTCATCCACTCTCACACTCTGTCTACCATCCCTCTTCTCCTCCCGCTACCTACCATTCTCTCCGCCCCTCTCCCCCCCTCCTCTGACCTCTCTCTCTGTAGTTTTGTTTGTTTGTAAGTTTCCGTCTGTTTCACCCCCCCCCTCCTCCCCCCATGTAATTATTACATATGTGAATAGTTTGCTTATCAGTGTAGAATTAGATTACAGTGTTGCAATGTTGAATTGTCAGTATGAATGATATGTGTTGAAATAATGTATGCATGACAAGGACAGATTGTAAGACTAGGTTTTGGCCTAAAATCTTCATCCTTGCGTATTAAAGATCAATAAATCTATCAGTCTCTTCCCCCCCCCCCCCCCCCCCCCCCATTGCCCTTTTGGCTGGGCGTGCATTTGTTGAACTGAATTATGTCTGCATTCTCCAACTGAAACAGCATCGATCAATATAGACAAGAACGCTTGTCATGGAATAACTTGTCTGTTTACCCCCTTTTAGCTAAGAAACCACAGGGCTCAGTGTTGGGGGTGATGGGAAGGGGTAAAGAGAATTGCGAGGGGTGTTGTGTGGAGTGAGGCCGGAGAGGGGAGTGGGGAAAGGGGGGGGGGGGGGGGGGGGGGGTTGAGGATGGTGGAATCGCGGAGGGTTGTTAGGGAAGAGAACAGAACTTGTTTCGCATGTCGCCCAGCTAATGAACTGCGTCTGCACAAAAATAATAATAATAATAATAAAATAAATAAAGTTGTTGAGGAGGGAAGGAGAGGTGGTGAGGGTTGGTTTGGGGTTAGAATGACATGTTTGTATGACCTCTCCCCCTTCTTCTCTTCCATTTTTTTTCCCGGAAAGAATAAGGCGGGGCATTTTTTTTTTTTCAAGTTGAAATAGGGCGAGATGGGGGCGAAGGATGGGAGCAAGAGTTTCGTTCTCTCCGCTCTAATCGGTGCAGCAGGAAGTAGACGTGTAACGCAAAGCTCGAAGAGGATGATGTAGGAGTTCCAATGTCGGGAAATGAAATGTGAGATGGACAGCAATTATTTTTAAAACCTTTGTAACCTTCCAAGTTCATAGAAATGTGTCGGAGGGAGAGGAAGGGGTCGAGGGTGGGGGTTGGTAGTCACGGCATGACGGTAGGAAGGCACAAGTTAGTTCATATTCGGAAGAGAAAGAGGCGGTAGCGAGAAACGCAGCTGTGTAAGAAAAACAAGGTACGCTGGGACGGGTCGTTTAGTCCATGTGAAGAGGGTGGTGGTGGTGGTGGGAGTGTCTAATTTCTGTTTATCAGTCTTCAGTTACAAAAGAAGAAAGTGCTGAGCGGAGAGATATGAGAGGAAAGAGGAGGGTTTGGGGGAAAGGGGGTTGCTCAGCTGTCATGCTCCTTCACTGGAACAAGTACGGACGTCACCAACTTGAGCAGAAGGAAGGGACGAGGGGAGAAGGGGACGGGGAGGGGTAACGGCAGAAGTGTTTGACTAGATCAAGTACACTCGCCAAGCCATTGTTGAGTGAGAGGAGATGGCAGGGTGGAAGGACGACGCGTAGGGAGCGGGGGAGGGGGGAGGGGGTGTATATATGTAATCCCCTAACCATGTACAGTGTTTGTTTATGAGGTCGAACACCCCTGGTATCTCTGGAGTCCGTGAGTAATAGGGCGTTTATCTCTCTCCCTGTCCCCTCTACCCCCTCTCTGATTCTCTACGAAAATGTTTACTACTGCCAGTTCAGACAAAGAAACCGTCTTACAGATATAAGGTCATGGATATCATAAGCTTTTTTTTTTTTTTAATTCATTTCTTCACTACTATGACATGGCATTGAGCTAGGTTTCTTTCTTGTTTCTTCATTACAGTCTCATGGCATCAAGCCGCAGAATGCCATGATGGACATTAGACAGTCTACAATCTTTACAGCCCTCTGTCTTCAGTCCACAATGTCTACAGCCCTCTGTCTTCAGTCCACAATCTCTACAGCCCTCTGTCTTCAGTCTACAATCTCTACAGCCCTCTGTCTTCAGTCCACAATGTCTACAGCCCTCTGTCTTCAGTCCCCAATGTCTACAGCCCTCTGTCTTCAGTCTACAATCTCTACAGCCCTCTGTCTTCAGTCTACAATGTCTACAGCCCTCTGTCTTCAGTCTACAATGTCTACAGCCCTCTGTCTTCAGTCTACAATGTCTACAGCCCTCTGTCACCAGTCTTCAATCTCTACAGCCCTCTGTCTTCAGTCTACAATCTCTACAGCCCTCTGTCTTCAGTCTACAATGTCTACAGCCCTCTGTCTTCAGTCTACAATCTCTACAGCCCTCTGTCTTCAGTCTACAATCTTTACAGCCCTCTGTCTTCAGTCTACAATGTCTACAGCCCTCTGTCTTCAGTCTACAATCTCTACAGCCCTCTGTCTTCAGTCTACAATCTCTACAGCCTTCTGTCTTCAATCTCTACAGCCCTCTGTCTTCAGTTACAATGTCTGCAGCCCTCTGTCTTCAGTCTACAATCTCTACAGCCCTCTGATTTCAGTCTACAATGTCTGCAGCCCCTCTGTCTTCAGTCTACAATCTCTACATCCCTCTGTCTTCAATCTCTACAGCCCTCTGTCTTCAGTCTACAATCTCTACAGCCCTCTGTCTTCAGTCTACAATCTCTACAGCCCTCTGTCTTCAGTCTACAATCTCTACAGCCCTCTGTCTTCAGTCTACAATCTCTACAGCCTCTGTCTTCAATCTCTACAGCCCTCTGTCTTCAGTCTACAATCTCTACAGCCCTCTGTCTTCAGTCTACAATCTCTACAGCCCTCTGTCTTCAGTCTACAATCTCTACAGCCCTCTGTCTTCAATCTCTACAGCCCTCTGTCTTCAGTCTACAATCTCTACAGCCCTCTGTCTTTCAGTCTACAATGTCTACAGCTCTCTGTCTTCAGTCTACAATGACTACAGCCCTCTGTCTTCAGTCTACAATGTCTACAGCCCTCTGTCACCAGTCTACAATCTTTACATCCCTCTGTCTTCAGTCTTCAATCTTTACAGCCCTCTGTCTTCAGTCTACAATGTCTACAGCCCTCTGTCTTCAGTCTACAATGTCTACAGCCCTCTGTCTTCAGTCTACAATCTTTACAGCCCTCTGTCTTCAGTCTACAATCTCTACAGCCCTCTGTCTTCAATCTCTACAGCCCTCTGTCTTCAGTCTACAATCTCTACAGCCCTCTGTCTTCAGTCTACAATCTCTACAGCCCTCTGTCTTCAGTCTACAATCTCTACAGCCCTCTGTCTTCAATCTCTACAGCCCTCTGTCTTCAGTCTACAATATCTACAGCCCTCTGTCTTCAGTCTACAATGTCTACAGCTCTCTGTCTTCAGTCTACAATGACTACAGCCCTCTGTCTTCAGTCTACAATGTCTACAGCCCTCTGTCACCAGTCTACAATCTTTACATCCCTCTGTCTTCAGTCTTCAATCTTTACAGCCCTCTGTCTTCAGTCTACAATCTTTACAGCCCTCTGTCTTCAGTCTACAATCTCTACAGCCCTCTGTCTTCAATCTCTACAGCCCTCTGTCTTCAGTCTACAATCTTTACAGCCCTCTGTCTTCAGTCTACAATCTCTACAGCCCTCTGTCTTCAGTCTACAATATCTACAGCCCTCTGTCTTCAGTCTACAATCTTTACAGCCCTCTGTCTTCAGTCTACAATGTCTACAGCCCTCTGTCACCAGTCTACAATCTCTACAGCCCTCTGTCGTCAGTCTACAATCTCTACAGCCCTCTGTCTTCAGTCTACAATGACTACAGCCCTCTGTCTTCAGTCTACAATATCTACAGCCCTCTGTCTTCAATCTCTACAGCCCTCTGTCTTCAATCTCTCTACAGCCCTCTGTCTTCAGTCTACAATATCTACAGCCCTCTGTCTTCAATCTCTACAGCCCTCTGTCTTCAGTCTACAATCTCTACAGCCCTCTGTCTTCAGTCTACAATGACTACAGCCCTCTGTCTTCAGTCTACAATCTCTACAGCCCTCTGTCTTCAGTCCACAATCTCTACAGCCCTCTGTATTCAGTCTACAATCTCTACAGCCCTCTGTCTTCAGTCTACAATGACTACAGCCCTCTGTCTTCAGTCTACAATGTCTACAGCCCTCTGTCACCAGTCTACAATCTTTACAGCCCTCTGTCTTCAGTCTACAATCTTTACAGCCCTCTTCTTCAGTCTACAATCTTTACAGCCCTCTGTCTTCAGTCTACAATCTTTACAGCCCTCTGTCTTCAATCTCTACAGCCCTCTGTCTTCAGTCTACAATCTTTACAGCCCTCTGTCTTCAGTCTACAATCTTTACAGCCCTCTGTCTTCAGTCTACAATCTTTACAGCCCTCTGTCTTCAGTCTACATCTTTACAGCCCTCTGTCTTCAGTCTACAATCTTTACAGCCCTCTGTCTTCAGTCTACAATCTTTACAGCCCTCTGTCTTCAGTCTACAATCTCTACAGCCCTCTGTCTTCAGTCTACAATGTCTACAGCCTTCTGTCTTCAGTCCACAATGTCTACAGCCCTCTGTCTTCAGTCTACAATCTCTACAGCCCTCTGTCTTCAGTCATAAAGCTACATGGCAGAAGTATCGAATCAAGTCCTGCATGCTGTCCCTCCAGGACTTCAGTCTGTCTCTCAGATCTTCACCCTCCACTGTACCCTGCAGAAAGGTCTGGGCAGTGAGTCAGGGAGATTTGTTCAGCCCTCTATCTTCAATCATGTTCAGTTCTTCCTCGTTCGCCATCCTGTTAGGTGAGCAGCCCAGTGTTCTCGATGAAGGCTGCCGTCCGTCGCAGTTCCTCTAGGGTGCCGTACAGCTTGACTTCCACTGCTGTCGGTGTTGACCAGTACTTTCTCCTGGATGCTGCATGCGTCGTGCAGACTTGAAGGATGTGGTCAGTTGTCACTGGTCCCTCACTGCAAGGGCTTTCTCCACTCTGTCCAATGCCAATTTTTGTGTGCATGTGGTGGAGCATTCGATTTTGTCCAGTCCTCAGGTGGAAGATCTTGACCTGTTCTCGTCGTCCCAGCAAATGGTATGTGTCTTCTGGGTCATGTTCAGTAAGGCAGACGTGTCGAATCCGCTCCAGTCTTCATTTGGACTTCTTGGTCCGACTCTGAGACGTCCTCCCTTCACTGTAGAATGGTCTTGGGCCGTCAGGGACAATCACATGGACGTACCAGAACAGCTGTAGGCGCTTGATCGTTGTCAGAAGAGGTTCTTTTGCCTGTCAGGTATGTCCTCACTTGCTCACTTGGCGAAGTCATTTGTCTTCTGTGCATTGCATGAGACATAGAGAATCCGTCTGAAATATTTGTACTCGGTTGCATTTTTTTTTTTTTTTTTTGGGGGGGGGGGGGGGGGGGGGGGGACCAGGACAATTCGGGAGATCTTCTCCGCGGCCCACTAATCTCAATCACGCGCAACTAGGCAGACGTGTTAATACCGGTTTAATTCTTTACGTGCTCCGTCCAGGGCTTTTTCGCTCTGCCTCCAGCACATTCGTCTTCCAGTGGTCTCTGGAGGATGGTTTGGGACAGGTGTAGCAGACCAGTCTACGGGTCTTGTCTGCCAAGAGATGGTTTGGCTTGTTCACTTCACACAGTCATTTGTACTAACGCTAGACCTGCCTGTGTGCGAGTACACGTGAGCTGGCGCTCTTTCAGTGCCAGCATCTCCCCGGCATTCTGCTACTTCTGTTCTAGTAATTACCTCTTTTCAATCACTCTCTTTGACTGTGACCTTTTAAAAATTATTTACATTTTATTTACTTAGTTTCAAAACGAAGTGACTGACTGAGGGCGGAAAATGAAGCAAAATTTAGAAAGAGAGGGGGTCAGTTACCGCCAAGGACAGAGACAAACCAAGTACGGGACAAAACACAATGCATTTGGACCTCTTGGGACTTTTTCAGGCAAAAACAAATAACATTTAGGACACTGAAAACGAAGAACGAGACACCACTCATCTTCTCATATTCGGCACAAGATCAAAAATCATTTTTGATTATTTTCAGCATCCTAAATGTTATTTGCTTTTGCCTAAAGAAGACCCAAGAGGTCTAAATGCATTGTGTTTTGTCCTGTACTTTGTTTGTCTATGTCCTCGGCAGTAACTAACTACGCCCTCTCTTTCTAAATTTCATTTACTTATTTATTGACTTAATGGTCTCACTTAGCTATGGTTTTCCTCTCCCGACCAATCTCAAGTCTTTGGTTCTGGAAACCTTTTTCTTTCACTTTTTTCCCTCTAACTGCAGTTTATGACATATGAGGTTGTTGTTGTTGTTGTTGTTGTTGTTGTTGTTGTTGTTGTTGCTGTTGTTGCTATTGTTGTTGTTCTTCTTGTTGTTATTGTTGTTGTTGTTGTACCTGGCCAACACGTTGTTCACAGTGGACAGGAGCTGCTTCATTCTCCGGTGTCTAGTTGCCCAGATGGCTATTCTTTTCATTTACATCTTTTTTTAGCATTTTAATGTTTTTCACTGTTTTCTAACGTTCTGGGAGCGCGAAATCATGGGAAGTACCCTGCTCTCGTAGCACAGCCTAGTATTATATGCCCTATGAGAGGTCACTGGTTTAGCCACCATGCCATTATCTCCTCTTGTTCTTTATTTCTTAGTCACAATATGTTTTCCCCCGATGGTCTGACCCGTTTAGGATTCGGTATTTTTGTTTGTTTGTTTGCTTGTTTTTCTGTTACAGGATATAATCTTTTTCGATGATCTGATCAGTTTAAGACGCCATATTTTATGTTTGTTTGGTTGGTTGGTTTTTTCTTTTCCGTGGTGTAATTTTTTCGATTATCTAATCCATTTAGGATGCGATCTTTGTGTTTGTTTTTTTTTTGTTTTGTTTGTTTTTTTTTTCTTTTTTCAAGATATAATTTTTTGATGATGAGATCCGTTCAGAATTCGACATTTTTTGTTTGTTTGCTGCTGTTGTTTTTTTTTTTCTTTTTTGTGATATAATCTTTTTTTCGATGATCTGATCTGTGTAGTATGTGATATTTTTCTCTTCCTGTAAGAGTCTGACAGCCCTTGAAAGGCTCTGTGTGTTTATAATAAAAATTGAGACTTGAAGCTGTAAATGTGATGCAGGCAATCAGTATGAAACGTGTATTCTTATCCTGTGGATTTTGTGATTTCTTAATGGCGACGCTGATTAATGTTTTTGTTATCGAGTCACAAGTCATGTTTAAGATGTGTATAGCTGTGGGTTGCTGCTTTCGTGGGGGAAGGGGGTGGGGGGTTCTGGAGTGTCTGCTATTACGGGATAGGTTAATGATTCTAATCAGTAAAAGCTATGGAAATAACCTCGTGGAGTATTGTGGATCTGCTGGTTCGAATCCATAAATGGTTTGCGTTGTGCGACAAAATCGTCCCCTTAAAAAAGGGAGAGAAAAAGATATGTTTCCACATGACTAACTTCATTCAGTACTAATTCTGCACTCCATTTTTGTTTGTAGAAGTTCGTTCGTGTTCTTTGGATTTACACTACAATAAAACATTTCTTCCATTGTTTAATAATTGTCCACCGTATGTGTGTGTGTGTGGTGTGTGTGTGTGTGTGTGTGTGTGTGTGTGTGTGTGTGTGTGTGTGTGTGTGTGTGTGTGTGTGTGTGTGTGTGTGTGTGTGTGTGTGTGTGTGTGTGTCTGTGTGTGTGGGGGGGGGGGGGGAGGGGATCTCTCGAGATTCCAGAGCGTCCCTTTCCCCTTCCATCTGCTTGCAGCATAGCTCTATCCATTAAAGGATGTCAACTGACAGCGCTCTTAAAGTGCATTCCTAGGATTTTTTTGTAATTGTCAAAGAAAAAGGAAAAGAACGAAGAGACGTTATAGCTTTGTGAAAAAGACGCCAACATCAAATCTCGGAAGATAATGATAAGTTTGCGATGGCAAAATGTTTCGTTCATACGGAACCAGGTAGGTTTCCAGACTAGAGAATCTTTCAAAATCTCGATCATTTCTCTTGACACAAGATCGGTAACAGTACGCGTCACCTATCATCTATCACCTGTCACCTATCCCGGAGTCTTAAAGACCTCAGGGGCGCCACAGAAGACTTTCGCAACCAGCTTCCTCCACTCCTCCCGGTCTCAGACGCTCTAGGCAGTTGCTGAGTGTGAGGCTAGTCCATTGACTGATGTTGTCTTCCCATTTTCTTTCTCTGTCTTCCTCTCCTTCTGCCTCCTCGCTCTGTTCCTTGTAGCATGGTTTTGGAATGTCCTGTTGATCCTGACACATGACCATACCATCTCATTTTTCCTTCCTTTCAATGTGGACAACAGGTCTTCGCATGGCCCAGTGGCATGCCTTACTCTGGTCTGGACCACCAAGCTGGTAATGTGGTCTTTATATGAGATGCCAAGGATCTTGCGGAACGTTTCATCTCTCATGCCTGAATGCTTCTCTCTCAAGTTCTGTCAGAGTGAGTCCACGTCTGACAGATCCTGCAGGACAGTAAAAGAAAAAAAGGGAACTGCAGATCCATAGTGCTGAGTCTTTATAGAACTGAAGTTGATTCCTTCCCAACATGGCATCATTGAGCATGAAAAGGAAGAAAATGTCCTCTATGCAGACTGTAAACTGGAACACCTTCCCTGAGTTACGGAGAAGTGGAATCACTCCTGGTGATCCACTTCAGAACGACATGGAAGGAACGCCTTCGTGTAGACGAGTCGACAACAAACTATTTCAGTCATCTTGGGGCTGAGGGAGGTGAGGTCATTTGGTGGATTCGCAGGTGGCTAATCGAGCCGATGCGTGCACGGAATGTGTGGTGACAGCTTAGATAAGGAATGTGAGAGACCTGCTCTTGCTTGCCTGCACGGGCTTTCCTTGCCTGTCTCTTTTGTTGCGCTGCAGCTGTCCTCCTTTCTTCACATAAACTGGACCCTTGTGGATAGAGTAGCGCCATCTAGCTCGACCCATAGCACTTTGTGCCCATGTGTCAGGGTTGATATTAAACGCTTTGTCAGTACAACCATGAGTTATCTGACAATAGATTGGTTTCAGTCAGTCAGTTAAACGCTTTCAAGGATGTTTTGGGAGTCTTTGAAGCGTTTCTTCAGACCTCCACAGGAACGCTTTCCTTGCTGCAGAAGACGACAGTACTCACCAGCTGGACGAAATCCAGCAGGTCGCCATCTTCAGTGTCAGAACAGGACGGACATTGGCAGCCCCTCTCCAGTATCGGCACAGGTTCAAGATCTCTTCCTTGGACCCCATCTTATGAAGCACTCGCCCACAGACCCCGGCCCACATTTTGAATAGTCCTTTCCTCTACCGTTGATGCCCTGTGGCACCAGACATGCCTCTGTCCGATGGAGCTCCTTGGGTGAAAAAAAAAAAAACTGTGAGAGTAAAAGGAGCATACTAGCTTCATACACCGAAAACAGCCGTTTCTGCTATTTTCCTTAGGAGGAATACATTCTCCATTAGGAACAGTGGGTTATACTGCTATCCCTGAACAACACAACTGTTTTCCTTAGTACAATAACTGCTCTCTCTCTCTCTCTCTCTCTCTCTCTCTCTCTCTCTCTCTCTCTCTCTCTCTCTCTCTCTCTCTCTCTCTCCACATACATCTAGAAAAGGTGGTGGTGCGTGTGGTGTGTGTGTGCGCGCGCGTATGTGTGTGTGTGTGACAAACGAAGAGAGAGAGAGAGAGAGAGAGAGAGAAGAGAGAGAGAGAGAGTGTGTGTGTGTGTGTGTGTGTGTGTGTGTGTGTGTGTGACAAGAAAGAGAGAGAGAGAGAGGAGAGAGAGAGAGAGAGAGAGTGTGTGTGTGTGTGTGTGTGTGTGTGTGTGTGTGTGTGTGTGTGGTGTGTGTGACAAGAGAGAGAGAGAGTGAGAGTGTGTGTGTGTGTGTGTGTGTGTGATCCATCCCACGCTTCATGATGGCATACTCGTGAGGATAGAAAGGTTTTGGTTATGTGCATATTTCATTTTTTTTTTTTTTTGAAGTCCTTTGTCACACTCGGGATTTGGGTTAGAGTCTTACGCGATTGATGTTGGGAAAAACTGGAGTCTACATAGGTACTAAGTCCAAAGAGATCTCTAACCTGGCCAACTGAACCGTGGATTGAACGAAGGACAGTGGGGAAAATATAATAGAACACGACTTTATTCTGTAGGCTACCAAACACCATACATAGCAGTAACACCTAAACGAATGAATAGGTTTTAAGGCAGGAAAAAAGAAACAAGAAGGAAAGGAACCCGTCAAGAGAGAGAGAGAGAGAGAGAGAGAGAGAGAGAGAGAGAGAGAGAGAGAGAGAGAGAGAGAGAGAGAGAGAGAGACGAAAACAAATGCAAAGGGAACTAACTCAATATCACGGAACTACCAAAGCTGAATTCAAGATTTTTCTCCCTTGCATGCAACTAAAGGGGTCGGATGACCAGCCGATAAGCAGAGCAGGGAAGACAGCAAAAGGAGCACAAAGAAACATGAAAACACATAGCGACGGGGAAACGAAGGCGGGGACACATAGAGAGAGGGTTAGAGACGCTTTTGACAAAAGCGACACAAACAGACGAGGACACAGAAATACGGGCAAAAAAAGAATGGAACAAAGAAGTATAGAAACGCTCAGGTCATACGCCACAATTACGATTTTGCACCAAGTCACTGTATTAATCAACCGTGTAAACCTTTTGAGGCCTAGCATAAATCTGAGCCAGCATTTCATATTAAACTGATACCTGATCGATATCACCTACTTGGGGGGGAGGGGGGGGGGGGGGATTTCCACCGATGGTATCAGTCACAATCTTCAAATGCATCCCCCCCCCCCCCCCCCCTTGGCCCACGTCACATTTCAGGCCTTTGCACTCACCCATGACCCTATCTTTGCGCCAGGCGGAAACCCCTGAAGAGTCCTATTCTCTTGAATTTATTTGTCTGCTTGGGGAGAGACAGCGAAATGAGCACAAGCACCTGGCTAGTACCTTGATAGCCATATGAAAGA
>JADBJO010030687.1:15000-17603 GCA_016801955.1 Conus betulinus | reverse complement strand
AGCTGCTCCTCTCCATCTCTCTTTGTCTTTCCCATCCTTTTCTGCTCACTCTCTTTCTCTCTATCTGTCTTGTCCTATCCTTGAAAATTTACTTTAAATTTGAAAAAGAAAAGAAAAATGAATTTAAAGTTTCAGTGTAAAATTTCCTTCCACTCACACCAAATCCAATCACTCCTACACACACTAATAAAAAAAAAAAAAACAAATGTTTTCAAACAGCAAAACCAAAGAAGAATTTCCAAGGAAAAAAAAAATGCTTTATTTGGACAGGCCTCCAAAATGATCACCCTTTTGGATCAAATCAGTGGCCAGGGGAAGGAGAAAATCGAATTCAAATAATAGGAAAGAAAAAGGTTGTGAAACGAAAAAAAAAAAACTACGTAAGGCTAAGCGTCTCCCATCGCCATGCCCCCTTGCTACCGCGCAAGAGAAGGTGGAAGCTCACCAGCCTATGGAACAACAATGCCCTAACAAAACAGAGGTAGAAATAGAAAAAGAGGCACTCACTCAACAATCCTTTCACATACACACACAAAAAAATCTTAAACAACATTAATTAAAACAATGAAAAGACAAACACCTAAAAAGGGATAATACACAATCACTATCAGAAACCCTACCTAAGAAATGAGAATGAGAAAATTTTCAAACTAGATAGGTGCCTATTGATAAAGACGAAATAGAGAGAGAATGAAGTCAGAAAACAGCAAAAGTAGACAGAGTGGAAATCACCAGACAGTAAGAAAAAGTAAGACTAGAAATTAGAAAAAGCCCTCTGGACTACCCTACTGGCACAGCCCACCCGTATAATCGGAGACGGGACTAGCACAAAATACTAGAATAGGAAAAAAAAAAAACACACACACACACAAAGTTACATAGGGACACTTTTGAAGGGGGGGGGGGGGGGGGGGTACAATGAAAAGTGAACACTAAGTCTTAAGTGGGGTTGGGGAAGAAAACAAAATTATTTTGCCACTCCAGAAAAAAAAAACAAACAAAAAAAAAAAAAAAAAAACAAAGGGGTAGGTATAAATCAAAGTTGCAATAAAAATAAAGGAGGGTTAAAAAAACAAAATTATTTCAAAATTTGAAATAAAAAATCAGGAAATGGATACAATATAAAGAAACTGATTCAAAATAATGAAAGGAATACAATTTATGCAATTAATAATAAGTACAAGAAGGGGTTTAAACAAGAAAATTACCAAAAAAAAAAAATTAAAAGTACTGGGGAGGGTATAATGAGGGGGGGGGGGGGGGGGGGGGGGTTGAAAATCCTTAAAATACTCAGTAGAAAAAAAAAAACGTGGAAATACAAGGAGGAGGGATTTTCACAGCAAATTCTGTTCAAATTGCTGAATAATAAATCAAGAAAGGAAATATGGGGAGGGGTTTAAATGGAAATTTTTTTTTACAATATAAAGAAAAATTAGGGGGGGGGGGGGGGGGGGGGGAAATATCCAAATAGAAAGGTAATTGTACGTAATAATCAACTGTTCCCACACAACATTCACTAATACCTTAAAAGCAAATCATTCATTTTTTTTTCCATTCAAAAATGGGGTGGGGAAAACATCACAACCAAGGGGAGGGGTACGAAACAAAAACAAAGTTCCAAGTCGGGGTCACCACTGTCAGACGTTGGATATCCATGCATGCACGCACATACACACACGAACCTGACGTCTTTCCTCCGCACACAACTGCATCCACTCCATACACATAAGGCGCAAACAAAGGTCAATTTTGATTCATCCCCTCCTTAATCTTTTAAAATCCCATGGGGGTTCTTTACTCTGGCATCAATCAAAGCTTATATATTTTCATAATCTGTGATTCTTTCAGCTGTGCAACCAATCAGCTTCTTTGAAAGTCACTATTGCAGGTTTACTCACTGCAAGTGTCCACACACACTCTCTGTGGTGTCCGGAACTGGCTTCCTCTGTGCGGGGATCCCATATTGCCCACTACTTATCACATCTACTGGTCGGCGACAAACTTTTGCCCAACCTGGATCTTCCCGCGGATCGGAACTTGGCCCGGGAACGCGCGCAGCCCCCGGCCATCCACCTTAGTGCCCGATCTCCAGTCTCTTCTTTCCCCTACCGCACGGGGAGTCGGCCCAGGGCTTGAGTACCGGTCAATCAACTACAATTCACATACTTCTGTATGTGTTAGGCCTCTGCCTTATCAATGGGCACAGTCCGCCTCTTCTTCATCTAAATCATCTGTTCCATTCTCAGAGTGCGCACCGATACAGGTCAACGCCTGTTTATATTCAAATCGCGTGAACAGTGTTAAAAATTTCACTCAAACCCTGGGCCACGCTCAGTCAGTACTCTCCCTTGTGTCACACGACGACTAACCTATAGTGTAACGCACGAATCAATAATCTTTTTCTTAATCTGTACTGTCTCATGTAATCAGACCGAGAGAGAGAGAGAGAGAGAGCACATAGAGAGAGAGAGAGAGAGAGAGAGAGAGAGAGAGAGAGCACAGACAGACAGAGAGAGAGACAGACAGAGACAGACAGAGAGAGAGAGAGAGAGAGAGAGAGAGAGAGAGAGAGAGACAGAGAGAGAGCACAGAGAGAGAGAGAG
>JADBJO010030687.1:0-10000 GCA_016801955.1 Conus betulinus | reverse complement strand
TTTTGGATTGGTTTGGGGACGCGTCCTATAATAGACAAGTAGGCCTAATGTCTTGATTCCGGGAAGCATCTGCTTGATGCACGTGCAACTTCATCCAAGATCGGCTTTTAACACGCGCATCTTCCGCATAAGGCGAAAGATTTTCTCGTTTGTTTGAAGAGAAACCAGAGTAACGTGCAACTTCATTCAAGATCTGCTGTATACACGTGCAACTTTATCCAAGATCTGCTGTTTACACGTGCAATTTCACCCAAGATCTGCTGTATACACGTGCAACTTCATCCAAGGATCTGCTGTATACACGTGCAACTTCATCCAAGGATCTGCTGTATACACGTGCAACTTCATCCAAGGATCTGCTGTATACACGTGCAACTTCATCCACTTTAAAATAGGCCTACGACAAACTCATTTCGGTAAACGATGTACTGCGACTTTTCAAGTCGTCGAAACAGCGTTTGACCAAACAAGTTCGTTGCACGCTGCCTTCCCGTGTTCCCCTGTCAAACGGCGCAGGTGTGTCCACACCCCAAATGTTTCGTGGCGAAACCTGCATTCACGAAACACGTCAACAAAATCAGAGCGAGGGTTGCTTGGAAGCGGTTTCGTTTGAATATCGCCATGACACATCACACACACCATAAAATTCCAGTGGCAAAATAGTACCTACAGGTTCCGAGCAGGCTACAGGTTTGAGCAGGTGTTTCAAGCATGGCGGACTAGCCGACTGGTGTTCAACACTGATTGGAGGCAATCTCACCTGCCTTGTTTTCGTACTCCCAGTTCTTATAGAACAGGGTGTACTTTACTATGGAAACGAAGAAATGCTGTCTGTGTGTCTGTCTGTCTGTCTGTCTGTCTGTGGTGGTCAAAATACGTTCCACTCGCTCCAGACAAAACTACTGGGCCGATCTTTCTAGAAATTTGTCCATAACGGCTTTTCTTCTTTATGGAATATCTCATAAAGTACTTGGCCGATGTTTCTGAAAACTTGTAGGTCACAGATGATGGCCGATATTTTGTTTTACCGTTATCGCCGTTACTAACGTTATAACGTTATAGCCGTTACAAACGGCTATAACAGCCCTAAACGGTTTTTTCCTCTTTATGGAATATCTCACGCGTATTCAAGATAAACTGGGAGTACGTTTATATGCTTTGTATTTTTTTTTTTTTTTTTTTTTTTTTAGGTCTGTATCCTTCTCTGAAACTTTCTGCTGGTCGGATTATGTAACGCGGCACTGTTTCACGAGGGAACCTTCGTTCCATAATAGGCCCACACAACACAGAACTATGGATATTTTGCAAGTATTTCATTGTCAGCATGTTACTCTGTAAAACGCCCGCAAGTTGAAACAATCGCACCGCACCGCGGATTGTCCGTGTACCGCACGCAATAGACCTATTCTCGAAATAAAAATATTCAGGACATATAGATTCGAGTCGATAAACTTGAGCTGCAGATACAATTACATTTTCTTAGTTTATGGGTCAAGGTCAGTACGCAATTTGTTGCATTTCATCATTTTGGTAAACAAACGTCACATCCACCTCGAGACACGTGGGTCTGGAACTATCGATGATGATGGTGATGATAGTGGTGATATCGAAGCGTTTGTGACAGTGTCTGGCATTAAAAGGCGCACCGTTCCACGCCCAAGTTTTGGCATTTTCACTGTCAGATTGAACTCTTCATCTGACTGATAGAGCAAAAGAGACCTCTATTCCAGAGAAGAAAAAAAAATCAGGTGATGTTGCTTATAGCCCAGCCGACCGCAAAAGGCCATATCAGGGCTGTCACCACGTTGAAGCCAGATCAGGAGATTGCCTTTCCATTGAAAGTGCTGTTACGCTACCTTTTCTCAGTTTATGGGACAAGTAAATAGACCTATAGAGTCCAATTTTTGATTTGAAGCGCACGCAAGACAACAAGCGGGATATCGATTGTCTACAATGCGGGTGCAACTTTTCATGCTTGGGCTTCATTTTTTCTCGGTGATTGATCTGTTGAGCTGACTGATAAAGCGACATTGCTTTGGGCGTGCCACACCAGCGACACCTGTTCCATGAAAACGGCGAGATCACTCTTTTGAGCGCGAGCTCTACACAGATGACCTCCCTCGCAGATTTCAGACCATCATCTATTATGTATCCGTGAGACCCCGTCTGCTCTGATGTTTGATACCTCTTTTCTTTCCATCTTTCCTATGACAGCCAGTACTTCAAGACTCACAGGAATAAATCCATCACAAACGACCTTCGTCTTCAAAACATGACGCTCTCTTTGTCTGTCATTTCATTGTCAAGCGAGACATGTTCACATTTCTACTGGCAGCGCCTTTCTTTGGCGCATGATAAATCATAAATAAATGTTAGCGAACCGCCCAGAGAAACGCGGACAAACGAGTCACAAGACAAAACACGACGCGTTTCGACCTCTTAGGTCTTCCTCAGGCAAGATACAAACAAATACGACAACGAAAATTCACTTAGCTTTGATCGCTTCAGAGTTCAGCGCAAGGAAAGCGTTCAATTTTCGTTGTCCTGTTTGTTTGTACCTTGCCTGAAGAAGAATTAAGAGGTCGAAACGCCTAGTGTTTTGTCTTGTGACTCGCTAACATTTATTTAAGATTTGTTTAGATTTCCGCCTGCAGTCGTCTCACTTTGCAACTAGATCTTGGCACATGATGCCAAATGCCAGGAACGGATTTCGCCAGACTCGGGCTGTTTGCGAAATGAGAACACCCCCCGATATAGCTTCGACACCTATTTATCACACAATTTTCGTCAGGCAGAAAACACAAGAGGAAACACCGCGGAGCAGGATCATCGTGGCTCTGAGACGTTGTTTCCCTGACGGCCGTGCGACATAGCGCCTGGTGTAATTGAGCCCTGTAGCTCACGTCCATTCTGAACTGAATCGATCCCAACCAAACCCTTCGCCGAGTGAAGAAGAATCAGGCAGCGAGACTGGATTTTCAAGCGACACAACATCCCTTTGTCTACTGGCAGCACTGTTCACTGGCTCCACGATGTTCAAACCAAGAAATGCTGGTATTTCACCACACTGAAAGACATCGCGGAATGAAAGCGCGCGAAAAACCATCCCCCCTCCCTTCTCTTCCCCCCCCCCCCAACCAACAAACAAGCTAGCAAACAACACAACAACAACAACAACAACAACAACAACACACACACACACACACACACACACACACACACACACACACACAGAGCAACAATTTTCTCTTTTGAGCAGAAGTCTCGGACCTGAGTTGTTCTGCATTTAAGTTTATGCGCAGTCGGTCGTGTTTACAGCGAAAAGGGTAGCTTTTCTTTTATCTGAAGGAAAATAGTAGCCTGTTTTATCTGAAGGAAAAGTGGTAGCCTTTTTTATCTGAAGGAAAAATAGTAGCCTTTTTTATCTGTAGGAAAAACAGTAACCTTTTTCATCTGAAGGGACAATAGTAGCCTTTTTCTAACCTGAAGGAAAAATTGTAGCCTTTTTCATCTGAAGAAAAAAATAGTTGCCTATTTATCTGAAAGAAAAATAGTAGCTTTTTCTATCTGAAGGAAAAATAGTAGCTTTTTTGTATGAAGCTTTTTTATCTGAAGAGAAAATGGTAGCCTTTTTATCTGAAGGAAAAAAGTAGCCTTTTTATCTGAGGGGAAAATTGCAGCCTTTTTTTATCTGAAGAAAAAAATTGTAACCTTTTCATCTGAAGGAAAAATAGTAGCCTTTTATCTGAAGGAAAAATCGAAACCCTTTTCATCTGGAGGAAAAATCGAAGCCCTTTTCATCTGAAGGAAAAATTGAAGTCCTTTTCATCTGGATGAAAAACAGTAGCCTTTTTTATGTGTAGGAAAAAATAGCCTTTTTATCTGAGGAAAAAATAGAAGGAAAAAATATTAGCTTTTTACCTGAAGGAAAAGCAAAAGCATTTTTTATCTGAAGGAAAAATAGTAGCCTGTTTTATCTGAAGGAAAAATAGTAGCCTTTTCACCCTGAAGGAAAAATAGTAGCCTTTTTTATCTGAAGGAAAAATAGTAGCCTTTTTCACCCTGGAGGAAAAAGAGTAGCCTTTCTCATCCTGAGGGAAAAATATTAGCCTTTTTTATCTGAAGGAAAAATAGTAGCTTTTTTCGCCCTGAAGGAAAAAGAGTAGCCTTTTTTTTAATCTGAAGGAAAAAATAGTAGCCTTTTTATCTGAAGGAAAATAGTAGCCATTTTATCTCAAGAAAAAAACAGTGGGAAAATTGTAGCCATTTTATCTGGGGAAAAATAGCAGCCGTTTATCTGAAGGGAAAATAGTAGCCTTTTTATCGGAAGGAAAAATTGTAACCTTTTCATCTGAAGGAAAAATAGTAGCCTTTCTTGTCTGAAGGAAAACTGTAGCCTTTTTTATCTGAAGGAAAAATTGTAGCCTTTTTTTATCTGAAGGAAAAATAGCGGCCATTTTTATCTGAAGGAAAAAATAGCCTTTTTATCTGAAGGAAAAATAGTAGCCTTTTCATGCTGAGTAAAAAAAAAAAAAAAGGAGCTGTTATATCGGAAGGAAAAATAGTAGGTTTTTTTATTTACAGGAAAAGTAGTTCTTATTCATCTGAGGAAGAAAAAGTAGCTGTTTTATCTGATGGGAAAACAAGTAGCTTTTTAATTTGGAAGAAAAAAAGGTGACGACATTTGAAGTCCTTTTTTTTAGGAAAAAAAACCCCCCTCCTTGTTACTGCCAAAGTTTTTTTTTTTTTTTCTTTTTTTTTTTTTTTTTTTTTTTAGTATCGGGTCATTCTAAAGAAATGAAAAGGCATATAAAAATCATGACAGTGCACACAAAACATCTGTGTCCATTAAAAAAAAGCATATTACCTACGTTTCTTTAACGTTATGTTCCAACAATGGATTGCTTGTCTTTTAGCAGGACTCACTGAGATATTGTCGTTGCTGTTCGCTCGCATTTTCTTTCAGCTTGACAAAGATTTCAGTGCAGCTGCAGTAAAAATCCAACCCCGCATCTGAAGTTTATCCCGTAAATGTTCATAGTGTCAGCTTGCCAATTTTCCGCCTTCTTCATCTTTATTTACAAAACAAAACAAAACTAAATAAAAAAGAAAAGAAAAAGAAGAAGAAAAAAAAAAAAACAACAGATAATTTACAAATTCGTAACTCTTTTATTTTCCCTTCGTTCAACAGATCACAAAAGATCGTTGGCATAAAAAAGACTTCAACCAATTTATTTTCCTTCGGCTCGTAAGTCGTTTGGTGAAAAAGTTTCCACCACCATTTTTTTTTTCTTTTCTTTTCTCTCGCTTAAAAGGTCATAGTTCGGGCTAACAGGCCGAACACCAAGCCCTAATTATGATGTACGTCTGTAGAGAGCGGTGCACAGCCCACCCCGTCGTCTCCTGATTCCTTCCACCGACAGCCCTACCTTCGTCACACGTCTGTAATCATGTGTGATGTAAGTCTCCCATTATCTCCGTGAATGTCGTCATCTTTTTATCACTAACATTAGAGCTAGATGCGTTGCCTTTCTTAGCCGCAGCGTGCGTGTGGATATGAGGGTGTGCGAGTGTGCGTGCGTGAGTGTGTGTGTGTGTGTGTGTGTGTGTGTGTGTGTGTGTGTGTGTGTGTGTGTGTGTGTGTGTGTGTGCGCGCGCGCGCGCGCGTACGACGTCGTTCAAGCAGTTATTTTCTGTGTGAGCCTTTTCTCTTTTATTAGACGGTGTGTGTGTGTGTGTGTGTGTGTGTGTGTGTGTGTGTGTGTGTGTGTGTGCGCGCGCGTGCGTGCATGCGTGCGGGCTTGCTAGAGTTCATATACATAAGGTGTGTGTGTGTGTGTGTGTGTGTGTGTGTGTGTGTGTGTGTGTGTGAGAGAGAGAGAGAGAGAGAGAGAGAGAGAGAGAGAGAGAGAGAGAGCGACCGACAAACAGACAGACAGAGACAGAGAGAGGCCGTAGGCAGAGACCGACAGAAAGAGAGACAGAGACAGACAGACAGGTAGACAGAGGGGGATGGGAGAGACGGTCGCAGGGAACAGACTAAGGAAAATGATAGTCTTTGATGTTAATACGCTAGCGTAGGTGTCTATTGGGATGAGAATTCCTTTCCTGTCGTAAATCTATAAGGCCCCCCCCCCCCCCTACTCCTATCCCCCCCCCCCCCCCCCCTCGTTTGAGCGGGCAGGCAGGTGTTCTTTGGCACCAGTTCAGAATGGCAAAAGAAAAAAAAATTATCTGGAGCAGATGGCTTTAATATGAACGTGAAAAAAAGGGGGTCAGTTTGTGCTTATGACATTTTCATTTTGCTTTTTAACTTTTTGTTTTCTTTATACAGCCTGGACTGGAGATGATTCTCAAACATGATATAGAGAATGGGGACGTGGCAGCAGCTTTTAAACGCTCTTTTGATCACACAAACACACAGGCGCGTAGGTGCGCGCTAGCACGCGCGCGCTAACACATACACACGCACGCACGCACACACACACGCAGGCAGGCACGCAGGCACACACACACACACACACACACACACACACACACACACACACACACACACACACACACACACACGCATTCTAAATGTCGTTTAAAGCGTTTTGATTTGCCACGTTAAACATTGTGATCTAGTGTTCCTCTAAACTTTTATGTTATCATTATACGTTCTGTATCCAAACATTCCGCCATGGTTAAATTTATAGTTTTTTCTATAAATGCTCATATCATTTTGGCATAATCTATGTCCAAAGGTCACACTATGTAACCATAGTCCATGCCCAAACGTACCACTATTTCAAGAATGTGCATCCCCAATCGGTCCAGTATTTTCGTGTGGTTTATCTCCAAACGTTCCATCATTTTTATCTGGTTTATCTCCGAACTTTCCATTATTTTTATCTGGTTTATCTCCAAACGTTCCTCCGCTTTCAAACAGTTTATCCGAACAACATATAGCCAGTTTATTGTAGTCCGTGTCCATTGTCTGAAATTTCCACCATTTCAATACAACCTTTAACCGAAAGTTCCTCATTTTAGCACGGTTAATTTCCACATGTACCACTATTTTTAAATTGTCTGTCTAAAAGTTTTATTATTTTGATATAATTTTTTGGTCAAAACGTTTCACCGCCATGACTTAATTCTATGTCCAAACGTTTCGCCATTTCGATATAAACTATGAGCAAACATTCCACCATTGTAATGATTAATGATTTCTGTCATCTTCATTGTTATTCTATGAGCAAACATTCCACCATTGTAATGATTAATGATACTGTCATCTTCATTGTTATTCTATGAGCAAACATTCCACCATTGTAATGATTAATGATACTGTCATCTTCATTGTTATTCTATGAGCAAACATTCCACCATTGTAATGATTAATGATTACTGCCATCTTCATTGTTATTCTTGTACCACCACCACCCACCACCACCACCACCACCACCTACTCTGCTGCTACTACTGTTGTTGTTGTGCTGCTGCTACCACTACTGCTACTACTATTGCTACAACTACCACGACTACTGTTGCTGTTGCCACTACTACCACGACGACGACGACTTCATATACTACTACTACTACTACTACGACGACGACGACGACGACGACGACGACTTCATATACTACTACCACTACGACGACGACGACGACGACGACGACGACTGCTGTTGATTCTGGTCTTGGCGCCCCTGCTTCTATTGTTATCGGTATTGTTGCTAGCAGCAGAGGCAGACAAAAAGCGAAAACAAACAAACAAAAGCTTTATAAAAAACGATCGCAGCAGCAGCAGCAATATTAGCTGCTGTATTCTTAATGTCGAGGTGTCCTTTTTCATCTCTGCACTAAGTTTATCAACCTATCTTTACGAAAGACGGGGGTAGTTACTCATTAGAGTTAATTATCACTTGCGGTGTCCGTCTGCTGTCGTTCTTATCATGGAAGTTCATTTCTGTTTTTTTTTTCTTTTTTAACAAACAAACACAAAGTAAATAAGATAATGTGTGTTTTGACACGAGCGTTTACCCATACTGACCCCCCCGCTCACCCGTCCCCTCTCCGTCTCCAACCTTTCCACTTCCTTTCATTCATGCCAATCAAAACGAGGTGACCTGTCTTTCTTTGTTTTTCCCGCGTGTTTGTTTGACTATTGTTCAAGACAGAAAAGGGCGGTGCCCAGTCTTGACTAAATGTTAATTTGTGTTTGTTTCATTTCGCCAGCTGTTTGCTGCGTAGCCGAGACAGAAAAGTCTTGAATGAATAAGAATATTTCTTTGTTCATTTCTCCAGCTGTATGCTGCGTAGCCAAGAGAGAAAAGTCTTGAATAAATACGAATGCGTCTTTGTTCATTTCTGCAGCTGTTTGCTGCGTAGCCGAGAGTTAAAAAAAAAAAAGTCTTGAATGAATATTTATTTACGTTTGTTCATGACACAAGTTGTTGCTGCTGGGTAGATGTGTCAAGGACATATATAGGCAAAGCTTGGAACATTCTTTTTCTGGGGGGTGGTGGGTGGTGGGGTGGGTGGCGGGTGGGGGTGTGTCTCTTTGCCTGTTCCGTGTGCTCTCTGCTGCACTGCTGCTAGGCGACCCGGTGTCGTAAGCAGCACTCGCTCTGGAGTCACAGGCGTGTGTATTGACTTCATCGTGGGAGCAAGAGGTAAGGTAATGTTGCTTATAGCCCAGCCGACCGCAAAGGGCCATGTCAGGGTTATCGCCGCGTTGAATGTCAACCCACAAGTTATATCTTAAAAAAAAAAATCATTCACACAACACTGTAAAATATACCTTCTAAAAACACACCACAAATGTTGTTAAAGAATCTTCCTTCTGTAAAAATCTTAGCTCAGATGAAAAATATCAATCTCCCTCACAAAAACCCTAAGATCACATCAGGTGGGACATCGAGCAAGGATTTTTTTTTCGTCATGGAGTCTGCTGTAAAGTGTTTTTATGTCTCTCATCATGCAAGTCCCAACACTCTAATAATACAAGAACACGTTTCACTGCTGAGTGGTACATGACATGGTATGCACCACGGAGCTTCTTCTTCACACTTTTCACCGATAAGAATGGCCGGGTGTAAAAGGAGTGGACTGTATGCAAACGGCACTAGACTGTGTTTCTTCTTCACACAGGCCGCATCAGGAACATGGTTACAAACCCAAACAGGTGTTACCCCATTTGTTTGCTATTTACTTTTTGTACTCCCAGTTCTTATAGATCAGGGAGTACTTTACAATTGAAACGAAGAAATGCTGTGTGTATGTGTGTGTGTGTGTGTGTGTGTGTGTGTGTGTGTGTGTGTGTGTGTGTGTGTGTGTGTGTGTCCGTCCGTGGTCAAAATGTCTTCCACTCGCTCCCAGACAAAACTGCTGGACCGATCGTTCTGCAAATTTGTAGATATGTTCATTATGGGTCACGGGGTGATGCTCGATATTTCATTTTACCAGAATAGCCGTTACTAACGGCTATAAACGATAATTTTGTGATGTACAGTTTAAAGCAATAACGGTTTTATAAACTTGAGTGTAACCAAGTCTGTCCAACTCCCTGGTAGCATAGTGAGTCTCCCCCCTGCCTGTCACGCGGAGAGACCGAGCTTCATATCGGGGGAGAGTCACTTTTTTTTTTTCTTTTCTTTTCTCTTGCATACAAAATTACTACCACAAAAGGTGAGTGCTACAGTGCTATAGTGACTGATTTATATCTTTATTTTTGTCTCTTTGTTGCACTACTGCACTGGGAGTACATTATATGCTTTGCATCTTGTTTTTTTTTTTTATTTCAACAGGCACACCAGCAGCCTTCCACGACCGAAGCCGCCGGCTACACCAGCTACTACTACTACGTGCCCGAGGGGGGCACCTACACGGAGGACCTATGGCTAGGGGGGGAGGGGGGAGGGCACGGGCAGCTGGAGGCCAGCAGCGAGCCGGAAGGGGCGGGCGGGGGCGAGGAGGACGGGATGTACCATACGAGCTCGCACGAGCGAGGCTTCAT
>JADBJO010030686.1:7500-17604 GCA_016801955.1 Conus betulinus | reverse complement strand
GAGTACGAATGACGTCTTTTGTTTGTGACATCACCCCCCATCTTAAGACAAAATTTTAAGAATTTTGTAAACTAAACAAACAAAGCGAGTTTCGTATACAGACGATGATAACATAAAGTTCAGCTTTGTCAGCTCCAATAAAATGCTACACTTTCATTTACCAGAAGTTCCCAATGATGGTTTGCGCATTATAGATCATTAACCCAGGATCTATTTATACATGCTAACGCCATGCATAACTTCACATGAAAGTAATAACAATTCAACATGGTATATAGAAACACAACCAAAAAAATAATCAGAAGCATCTCGCTTCCACAAAAGTTTCATGTCAATGCATTACGTAATATTTCCATAACCTACTTTCCCCACTTAGACAGCAATCAATATCCTACAATCACAATATCAACAATGACCGTAGTCCATCAACCATCTCAATGTTCTGTCGATCGAACATATTCATTACACATTTCAAAGCACCAGCACATCTCATGCTTCACACATCTTCTATGAGTACAGCATCAATATCTCAAATAGTCAAATAGACTTTCGACCTCATTACGTTCCACAGCATATAAACAGCAATATAACATGTTGTGCACATCTTCCCAAGAGTCAACAAAGCATGTTAATACACGTCATGATAATCTCCAGATCAAAACATCTGATGACAAACAGCAGTACATGTGTTACGATTTACTCAACTTCAGAGCGACTGAGATAGTCTGCTCCGACATTTTCCCTGCCTGGTATTACACGGATGGTAAAGGAATATTCTTGGAGCTGAATGGCCCAGCGCATCAATCTGCCATTTTCAGTTTTTGTTCTACTGAGGTAACTCAAGGGTTGATGATCAGTCTCCAGAACGAACTTCGTCCCAAACAGATACGGCTCAAACTTTTTAACAGCCCAGACCACCGCCAAACATTCTTTTTCGATGGTCGAATAGTTTTCTTCAGCAGAGTTTAACTTTCTGCTAGCGTACAGAACTGGTTTCAGTGTGTGGCTCTCAGGATCTTTCTGTAATAAAACAGCTCCTACACCTGTGTTTGATGCATCCGTTCTCAGCACGAATTCTTTCGTAACGTCTGGTAATGACATGACTGGTTTCTGCGTCAGTTCTCGTTTCAGTCGTGTATATGAACTTTCACACTTATCAGTCGATATCACTTTATCTGGCTGTCCTTTCCTCGTCAAGTCTGTCAGAGGTTTGACCAAATCAGCAAAATGTGGAATAAACTTCCTGTAGTACGATGCCAAACCGATGAAAGATCTCACTTGTTTCTTTGTTTCAGGTCTCTTGGCGTCTCTCACCTTCCCAATTTTGTCATCTTCTGGCCATACTTTACCTGACCAATCTGGTGACCCAAAAATGTCAGTGTTTCAAAACCAAATAACACTTGCTAGGTTTCACGGTTAAACCTGCTTCTGCTGTGCGCTTCAGTACTGTTTCGACTGTTCTAACATGTTCTTCCCAAGTATCGCTGGCAATCATAATATCATCAATGAAATTGTCAACATCTTGTAGATCTGCCAACATCTTTCGCATCATCCGAGTGAATATAGCACTCGCATTTCTCATACCGAATGGCATACGTGTCCACTGGTACTGGCCTGATGGTGTGCTAAAAGCAGTTTTTGGCCTATCTTCCTTTCTCATAGGGATCTGCCAGAATCCTTTGAAAGGTCTATTTTGGTGAAATATTTTGCCTTGCTGATCTTGCTAAATATCTGGTCAATGTTTGGTAACGGTTCTGCGTCAAATTGAGTCACCTTGTTGAGTTTCCTATAGTCTATACAGAAACGAACATCCCCTTCCTTCTTCTTCACCAGCACAATTGGTGCATTGTACGGTGACGTCGTGGGTTCAATTACTCCCATTTCCAACATTTGATTCACCTCTTTCTTAACGGTTTCAATCTGTGAATGGGCCAGTGGGTATTGTTTTACCCTGACAGGTTGTGAGTTCGTTAGATTCAACGCACATTCTCCTAGGTTTGTCTCACCTGGCAAATCTGTGAATACCTGCTTGTAGTTAGTAGTCAGCTTTTCAATTGCTGATCTCTTTTCTGCAGTGAGTGCAGGATCTATGTTCACATCGGTATGATACTGAGTCTGCTTCAACGGATGGGGGGGGTATGTGACTTGGATCATATTGATCATCAGCTACATCATCATTGTCGTTAATGACGACAGCGATGTGTGGTGGATCTTGTTCTGGCCTTTCAAACATACTCTTTCAACAGATTGACATGGAGCAACTTCTGTCTTCCGTCAATCATGATTCTATAGTCCACTCTGTTTAGTCTTTCTGTGACAGTGTAGGGTCCCTTCCACGTCAGTTGCAGTTTGTTGTGGTTCGTCGGTAGAAGAAGAACAAGTACCTTTGATCCTACTTTTAGATCTCTACTCTTTGTGTGTCTGTCAAAGTTCCGTTGGTATCTGTCACTGGCTTTGCTTAGATTCTCTCTAGCTAGTCTGCATGTCTCTTCGAGTCTGTTTCGAAGGTCTGTTATATATCAGCAGTGGTTCTTGTCTGACTGTTTGTCTTTTCGTCAGTCCAACATTGTTTTAACACTTTCAACGGTCCGTGAACCTCCCTACCATAGAGTAATTCGAAGGGTGAAAACATCAACGATTCCTGAGGGGTTTCACGATAAGCGAACAACAAAGCTGGCAAGAATCTGTCCCATTCACGGGGTTGTTCACCGACTAACTTTTTGAGCATTAATTTCAATGTGCCGTTAAAAACGTTCTACAAGCCCATTGGTTTGTGCATGATATGGGGTTGTGGTAGTACCTCTAATGTTCAACAACCGGTTGACTTCCTGCATTGTTCCGGACACAAATTGAGTTCCACGGTCAGTGAGAATTTGTTTTGGAATCCCTACTCTAGACCAAATTTCCCATAATGCTTCCGCTACCGTGATTGTATCATTTGATGGAAGTGGGATAGCCTCTGGATATCTCGTCGCATAGTCAACTACAGTCAGTATGTATTTGTTCCCTTGGTTGGATGTCGGATGTATCGGTCCAATCAGGTCGATGGCAACTCTTTCAAACGGTGTCTCCATCAATGGCATTTTCATCAATGGTGCCTTTTTTTCATTGATCCCTTATGCACGCATCTCTGACATACGTCGCATGACTGGCAATATCTACGAATGTCTGCGTAGATACCTGGCCAAAAGAAATCGAAGTGATTCTGTCTCTGGTCCTTTTTATGCCTAAATGTCCTGACATTGGTATGTCATGTGCCACACGCAAAATTTCTGGTCTGAGACGTTTTGGCACCATCACTTGTTCGTACTCTTTTTCCCTGGAGAGAAATGGATCTGTATAATATGCCATCATCCATGGTGAATTTTGCCTTATCTTGTCTCGTATCATGTTTCGGGTTACGAGCAAGTTCAAAATATCTTTTCAATGTCTCATCTGCCTCTTGTTCATGACGTAGATCTCTAGGAGTAATGTCACCAAGAGATGTCTCTTTCAGTTTCAGAGGGGTCATATCAGTCTTCGCGTCAGTCTTTGCTGTGATCGCTGACGTAATTGTCATGGCCTCGGCAAACACGGGCACTTTCTTCTTTTGTCCATCTTCCATTGTCACAGTGTTTCCAATCAGTACAGAGAGCACTGGCGGTCCATGACTACTGCTTCTACATTGCCTGAGAAGTATGGGCAGTCCATGTGTACGATCGCTATGGGCATTACCTTTTTCACGTCAGAACTGGCTAACGTGATGCTCTGTGTCTTCTTAGTATAACATTTCTTGGGCACGAGTCTTCTGTCAACAACTAGGACATGCGATCCTGTATCGCGCAAAGCTTGCACCTTCTTGCCTTCTACAGTTGCATCACATTGTGGTTGAAAATCAATCTTTCTGCAATTTTCACACAATGTACTGACAACATTGACCTGCTGCGATTCACTCTCTTCAGGAGCGACAACTGCTGCAGAATTATTTTGATTCATCTGCGTGTTATGTTTTGGACAATATCTTGCAATGTGATTTCCACCACAGACATAGCATGTTGGTCTGTAATTTCTGCGTTGGAAATCTTGTTTGCCATGTGGTTGTGCATTGTCAGTCCAACCAGTGTTTGTCACATTACTTCCGCCTTGGTTGGATGATTGTTTATTTGGCCTAAAATTTCGATTACCGCCCGAAAATTTTGATGGTCCATTCTGACCAAAGTTACGACGTTGGGATGGGTGATTTTGCGCACGTGGTACAGTTTCCCGTGGGGGCGTTCGGCCTCACGGATGTCTTCAAACAAATTTGCCGCTGCAACAGCCTCTCGCATGGTTTGAGGATTTTTGTCCCCTGACATAACGACGAGCCTTTTCAAACTGGAGTGCCTCAAGGAAACGCTCAACAATGAGCATATCTTTCAGATCTTCCTGTCCCTTACCTGAAAGCTCGATCCATCGATCTAACCACAGACTAAGTTTATCACAAAAATCCTGAGCTCTTTCGCCAACCTCAATTTTTGCCGTTCTGAACTTTTTACGGTATGACGCTGCGCTGAGTTGGAACTTATGCAGAAGTGCATTCTTGATGCAGTAGTAGTCTGCTGAATCGTTAGCAGATAGGTTAACATAGGCTTCCTTTGCTCTGCCTTTCAGTAAAGGAGCTATGCGTGTTCCCCATTCCTCTTCAGCCCAATTGTTGATAGTTGCGATCTTCTCAAACTGATTGAGATACAACTCCACATCATCCTTATCTTCTAAATAAGGTAGTTTAACTTTTGCACCTGAATTCGTGTTATGCTGCATGCCATCGGAGTGAGACTGAGTCAAGTCTCTTCCTGACTCAATTCTTTTTAATTCTAATTCATGCTGTCTTATCTTGTCACGCTCTTCCTTCTCTCTTTCTTTACAAGTTCCCACGTACTCCACGAGAGCTGGCCCTTGCAACCCAAGCATCTCCGCTTCAGCCTTAAATCTGAGGAAATCCTTGGACACCACAGATTTAACATTTTGGCCACGCCTTGCTGCATTTCTATCTTTCGGCATTGTAAACAGTTTGCCTGTGTACAGTACAGCTACTGTAATAGTAAAATAATACAATAAAGATAAGATATAGTATAGCCAAAATTAGATTTATTTGACACTAGTGCCTCCTCCACAGGTACTTGTGGAAAATCTCAATAGCACAATACTCCACGTAATAACAGCTAACAAGCTAGCTTCCTGTGTACTGCTACACACGATGGTGTTCTTTCCAATGAACACGATCACTACCTGTTGCAATAGCTTAATCCTCTGTGTACTGCTACACCCGACACTGTTCGCGCTGACGAACACAACTACTATCCTCCACGATAGTTCAATTCTGTTTCACCACTCGTGAAACCACTGGATCTCCACAGATCCCTTCCACATCAAATACGTCTCAACTCCTATGAGATTTCTGGATCACACAGATCCCTCATGCTATCTACAGTCTCCCTCACATGAGACTTGCAACCACCTTAGTCAACACCTTGGACTAATAATTGCAATAGCACGCCAACGGTTTATGATACACAAGGGTATCTAGGTGAAACAATGAGCATACCACTCAATTTCACTGTATAATAAGCAGGGTAACAAGTTACTCAAGGCTTACTACTGACAGCTCAGTACAAGTAAGGCTTACACTAAGAGAATAAATAACCAGATCTATACTCTAGATCTAACAACACCTTATTGGATAGCTGTTTGCGTTGCATATATTTATGGACATTACGAAATTGACCTATACTCACAAGACAGGGTTTGATTGGTGGAATTGAACAGCAGCAGCCTGATCAATATTAGGCCCAAACCAACCACCCACAGAAAGAAGGTAGCGAATGCACATATAGTGGGTGTGTGAATGCTGGTAGATCCCGGACGAGCCCCCAAAAGATGTCACATACCTCTAAAGGAGAGGAGTTGTCTAGGGTAACATATCTGTGACTTCTCTTAAATGTTAAATTGAACTCTTGACTCCAGCGCTTTCACCCACCAGCTATATCCCATCCACCACCAAAAGGGTAGACGAAACTTTACAATTCAACAAACGTTTATTAACAACACGTGATGGTGTACAAACTAACGGGGTCACAGGACAAGACAAACATAAATCTACTTATCAAAATGGCGGAGATCTCCCGATGATTACAGCTCAGTCTCCGCGGAAAAACAGCTGTCCACACCCTCGATGACAGTTCCCTAAATTGATGGCGACCGATGAGATGGCGAAGGCTAACACAGTGCTCCCTGAAGAATGTTGCTCTGTACCGTCCGTGTATACAACTCATAACACAGCATTGAAAAAAAAAAAAAAACGCAGCTCTTCACAATGAATACTCTTCTGGAGCGATCAATGCAGCATCGAAAATCCTTGCTTTGGTGAGATGAAGCACATCTTCGTTTTGATGCACAAAGAACAAGATAACACACGTCGAATATTTTTACGATAAAAATTTCTCCAATAAATAATATTTCTGTCCACTGGTTATTGATTTCTTTTTTTTTCTTCTTTTTTCAAGCAGATGAACAACGAAGTCCAGGAATACGTCGTGCGACGGTAAATGAAAAGGTCGCAGATAAAGAAGACTAAGTTGATGGGGAAACAGTCAATGTAGAAATATGAACATATAAGACGTAGCACCTTGGAGAATGTAGACGAAAAATAACGCCCTGCGGCGCCCGATCAGATGTCCAGTCTCCACTTGCATCAGCTACACTACATACAAATATATGCCCTCCTGGTTGTTGTGGGTGGTACTAATATAATAAAATACAAAGTGCCAGACCACAAACAAACCAGGGGCACAGAATGTAAGCTAAAATGCGGAGTGGAATGCAACTTGCAGCCTCCATACAGAAAATAGTTAAACCGTTGTTTTTTGTTTCTTCAAATTCATACACCCTTGACTGATACGGCGCTGAAACAATTTGTTTGTATATATATAAGAATCATAATAATTTGAATGGACAGATCATGGCCACGTAAAACATACCATATGAGTTCTCATGCATGCATTTTAAAAGTGAAATGATGTGTTTCAATACTCCGGCGCTATGCACTATTTCGGCACATCCGCAGTGCGTCAAAATAGATTATAAATTTCGTCGGAGACTGCAGGGCCTTAAATCCTATGTTGACTAACTGTCATTGCCTGAATGAAGTGTCTACAAGGTCTTCAATCCTATGTTGACTCACTCGCAGGCAAACCACGCTCCAGGTGCACAGAACCAGAGATTCCCACAGTGAACTTCATGGACAAAGCAGTCAGTGTGGCTTTCTCTCTGGAATCGTTGCCCTTGCCAGACAGACACCGCTTCCAGCACCTTGGCAGATCACAGATTTGTGACAGGAACCAGGCTGTCCCAAACAGCATTGAACTGAGTGCCACGTGCACCGCCACCTACGCTTTCTATGCCGTCACGTGTAACGTCACTGTGGACAGAGTCAACGATTCAAGTGCAGAAGGGTTCTACACATACACTGCTGCCAATGATTTCGGTGAAGAGCACTTTGTCTTCCGAGTGACACTGAGGGGTAAGGGGGGGTTACTGTTACGTTGCCTTTTCCTTTGCTTCTTCGATCTTTGGTTATACTATATATTCATTATGATGTGCAGTGATGATACTCGGACACACTGATGGTAGACTAATATTAGTCCTAGTGTCGAAAAGGCGGAACCATAAAATACGCAGCCTATTGTGGCCAGTAACTGGAATCAACATTCACATGAACTGAAAATGAAAACAACCAAAACACGCTCACAATCAAGCAAACAAGTGGGATCAACATTCGCATGAGTTATAAATTAAAGCAAACAAATGAACGAATAAACAAACAAACAACAAACAAGCAAGGAAACAAAACAAACAAACAGTAACCAGGATCAACATTAATAAAACTTGAAGATTAAAACAGATGAATGAATAAACAAGCAAGCAAACAACAGCAACTGGGATAAACTTTCACCAGAATTCGATATTAAACCAAAGGGAAAAACAACAACAACAAACACAAACAACAACAACAACAACAACAACCAACAACAACAACAACAAACACAAACAACTCATGTTTGACTACTGGAGTCTACCCCACAAGCAGGAAAGGATCACAGAAGAATATAGGACATACAGATGATTGTAAAAATGAAAATTAGTATAAAGCCTTGACTAAGAAACCTTTTTTTTTTTTAGATAGGTAGAGCAAGAAACATTGAAAACCTATACTGAGGGCAATTCGATTCTTCAAAACGACGTGCTTTTTACACAATTTATTGTCGTAACCACCTTGCAACTTTGCTCTCACAAGATTGTGATTAGTATCCTGAACGGAATGAATAAAAAGATAAGTACATGTTCTTGAAATTTTAGTTCTGTTCGTATGTGTTTGCTTGTGTGTGTTTTTGTCATGAACGGACAGCTTACACACACACACACACACACACACACACACGCACGCACGCACACACACACACACACACACACACACACACACACACACACACACACACGCACGCACGTACGCACGCACGCACGCACGCACGCACGCACACACACACACACACACACACACACACACACACACGCACGCACGCACAAACACACACACACACACACACACACACACACACACACACACACACACATGCACGTGCATACGCTTGAACACACATTTGACATGAAAATAATCAAACATAAATGTGTTTTCAGCAAGCGGTTTACATCCTGAAGATGAAGGTTTACATCCTGAAGATGAAGGTTTACATCCTGAAGATGAATCTTCTGTGAGCGTTGGAGCTGCAGTGGGCATCACACTGGCTGTGGTCATCATCGACCTGATCATTATCATCTGGGTGTGGCGCCGTGGATGGATTCTGCCCTGTGCCCAGTGACAGTAAGTGCCAAATAAACTATTTAGAAGAGTAAAGCCAAGACAGAGTGGGGATAGGGGAATGCCAGGGAATACGAATCATGTTTTGGAAGGGACCACTGGCGTTAGCGGCTTTTTTTTTCTCTCCCCTCGAAAATTGAATACCAAGATGTTTCATTTTTCGTTGTTCTGAATGTTGAAAGATTATGCGAGGCAGCTGCCTGCCGCAAGTCCAGTATCGCCTGCAGTGAAAGGGGACATAAGATGGAAGAGGGGAGGGGGGGGGGGGGGGAGAGGAAAAAAAGGGAGGGAAGGAGGTAAAGGAGGGCACACAAGGAACACGGAGAGAAAGGTGTCCCCTGTGTCCCCTCTGTGCCTCAGGTTGTACGCTGTCAACTTGCCGTAGTTCACAGCAGCTGCCTTTCACGGAGAGAAAGGTGTCCCCTGTGCCCGCTCTGTGCCTCAGGTTGTACAGTCAACTTGCCGTAGTTCACAGCAGCCGTCTTTCCTTGGCTGGCATGTCGTCACCTGCGACCTTCTTTTTTTTTTTTTAAACGAACTCCCTTCAACTGATGTCACTGGGCACGTCCTAACTACATCCAGCTATTTTATTTGAACTCTCTTTTCAGATTCCCCCAATGCCATTTACACAGTTTTTGATGTTCATGCTTCTCGTTGGAATTATTCTGTGTTCTTTATGGTAGGAACGTGAAAGGTTGCTGCTCATATAATCCTTTAATTCAATTCTGGTTCGTTGTTGCCCTCCCCACCCAGTTTGTGTTCTACTGCCAACAAAGCCAGCAATGACGAAGCTGTGTGGGCACGTTTTCATGTGGAAACCATTCTCCTACCCCTACAGACATGTTTCCTAGTGACACTTGTGTGACAGGGAGCAGACTGTCACGACAAAATGTCATACGAAAACAAAAGCAGCGACAGTCCTTCATGGCGACAAGATTCAAACAAAGCTTTCAGTACGGGTGTGTGTGAGGCAGGAGTGGGCTTACAAGAAAACATGACTATGTGCAGGACAGATTCTGTGAGCATGGACCATCAATGTTATGTGCAGGACAGATTCTGAGAGCATGGACCATCAATGTTATGTGCAGGGCAGATTCTGAGAGCATGGACCATCACTGTTATGTGCAGGACAGATTCTGAGAGCATGGACCATCAATGTTATGTGCAGGGCAGATTCTGAGAGCATGGACCATCAATGTTATGAACCTGAT
>JADBJO010030685.1:0-17605 GCA_016801955.1 Conus betulinus | reverse complement strand
CGTTTAATTGCCCGCCCTCGAACTGGTCAGGATGGAAGATTGATTGCTGAAAACAATGGCGGCGTGAAGTGCGGGACACTCTTCCTACGAATCGATAAGGACGATAAAGGACTCTGGCCCAGTGACCAAGCCTGCAATTTTTTTTTTTTCTTGTAAATATCTTTTTGAACAAAAAAACTAGTATAAAAAAAAAAACAAAAAACAAAACAAAGAATGAAAGAATTTTGAAAAAAAAAAAAAGGAAAAAAAAAAAAAAAAAGAAGGAAGAAGGAAGAAAAGGAAGGAAGAAGAAAAGCAAAAAAAGTCGTGACGGAGATGCGGAGTAGGTTTTACGGACGAGCATGTACCCCGAGACTGTATTGATACTCGGAGAACATTAGACCTCGAAAGTTCTGAATAAACCAGTGTTTCCAGTTTGGCTGTAGTCGCTTCTCACCTCGTTGATTGCAACCCCAGATTATACAACTGCTGTCTATAAATTAAAAAAACAAAAAAAAAAACAAACACAAAAAAAAAAAAAAAAAAAAAAAAAACAAAAATCCGGCCGGCCAACAGACAACAAAAAAACCCAACCCTCGATTATACTCAAAGCATCATTCTCTTCCCCCTCGCATGCCTACCCATCCACCCAACTTTTCATTGCACCAGAAATGCAGAAATCGTAACCCTTCGGTCCGTATTTGGGAATTCATGTGCGTTGGTACATTTTCGATCTCGCATGCACTGTGGAATTACTCCACGGACAAATATGATTCCCTTCCCCAATAGTTCTTTTTTTTTTTCCTTTACTTGCCACACCCACCTCCCTCCCCCACCATTTTTTCCCCCCACCCCCCCCCCCCCCCCCCCCCACCCCCCCCCCCCCCCCCCCCCCCACCCCCCCCACCCCTCCCCCCCACCTACCACCCCCCCCCCCCCCCCCTCCCCCCTCCCCCTCCCACCACTTCTGCTTATCGGGAGGTTCTGTGATCAGAACCTTCATATTCGTATTTCATTAAAAGACCTGCCAAGCGTTCCAATATCTGATGCACAGTCGCCAGTGGACGATAGGTGTTAGCATATGACATTGAAGGAAATCGATACACAAAAATATGGATACATAAATAAATGACAATAAGTGTGAAAACAGAGAAAACTAGAACCATATAGTTTGCAGCACCTGAGAAATATTTAGGAGTTTTCATCGAATGAATTACACGTAAGGATATGGAAAACACACCAATGTACATTCTCGTCGATATCTATCTGTCAGTGTATCTATGTATCTATCTGTCTACTTTTACGTATATGGTGTGTGTGTGTTGTGTGTGTGGTGTGTGTGTGTGTGTGTGCGCTCGCGCGCGCACGTATACGCTTGTGCATGCGTGGGCGGTGGTGTGTGTGGTGTGTGTGTGTGTGTGTGTGTGTGTGTGGGTGTGTGTGTGTGTGCGCGCACGCGCATTATATTGAAAAAAACATAAATTTTGAATGTCATGTTGCAGTTTATTTTGAATTATCATATAAGAAATCATTTTATTTTGAAATTCTGAAGATTTCATTTCCAAAGAATGTGCGTTCTTTTCTGTTTGGTACATGCATTTCAGCTTTTTAATTTTTTTTTTTTTCAGAAACATTCAAGCTCGCTTTTGATTTATTCATTCTTTAAAACTGATTTTTCCTTCCCCCCAACAAACCGTAAGTAAAGTCATTTGGATAAGTCAGAATTTATTTGCGATTTTTTCCCCCCCTTTTTATAATCTAAGTATTACACCAACTCCTTGTTTCATGACAATCTTTCAGAGTGCTTACATTTGACTTTTTGTTAGAAAAGTATTTTTCACACAAACTGCTTTTTTTTTTTTTTTTTCTAGAAAGAGTTAGTGAAACATGCAGTCCATAAATACTGGCCCATTTCTGTTTTTTAATCATTTTCTTCGCTAACGGGGATACACCTGTCAGCGTGAATCACTTTCCTTTTCATAATGAATCACTTTCCTTTTCATAATGTTATATGTAAGTAATGTGTCCTGTGACCTATTTTCCCTTTAGCTGTTTACCATTTCAGTTTGACAGATGAACTTTTCCTCGTTAAACCTTTTTTAACGTTTCCTCGTTTGATCTGGATATTGAGCCCCCCCTCACACACCCCACACACACACAACACGCACGCACGCACGCACTCACGCACACTTCATGAAGACTGCATAGGAGATATAATATTTAGACCTTCCGATTGATTTGATTTGTTAAAACGTTTTTAACCTTTCACCATGCAAACTCTGATTTCTAACCCTGCAGTGCATTCATCGCTCCCATGACTGTCTAGTGGTAGGTTTTTTTCGATTTTGCTGTATTCTGTGATCGATTCTTTTACAACTGAAATATGAAAGAAATGTGCAGTAAAAACCCTTAATGGGTATATACCACCTATTTCTGCTGTTCAGCAGATCTTTTCACAAGATGTACAAACATTTTCTGTCCTTTCTGACTGGTTTGGACTTTAACATTGTTGGAAAGTTGAGATCAGCTGCTAGTTCTTCGCCATTGTCGAAGTCGACTTGCATACAACATTTTCTGTAAACAAGTAGCACACGGTGTCCCAGCATTTATTAAAACTGCTCGCAGCAAATGTACGTTTGGTTCACCGGGTGTCCATACGTTTCTGTTCAGAACGGTATCTTTGTAGTCATACCTTCCATTTTGAAATTAGAGTGCATATTTTCCTAACCCATGACAGCTTCAGAGACTTCAAACTCTAATGTCAGCATCTGAAATATTTATACTACCCCCTTGTACCAACCCCTTGTACACCGTGTACTCTCTCTATTTTCTTCACTTTCATCCATTTCTTTTCTTATACCTTACAAACTCAAAGACAGCTTTTGGTAGGTGTTTTATTATACGTCTGGAGCGTTTGGTAATAAAAATCCACCAGTAGATCAATTTTGATGAAATTAGTGACTTGAGTACTGCTGTTCTGTCAAATGAGGAGTAATGTTCCTTTTGACCACATGTTAACAGTCTTAGATTCTTAAAAAGTGCCTCCTGGTAGATAATTTCGACAACATTTGATAAGTCGCTTGTAAACCAGAATTCGAGGATTTTGTTAATCGACGGAGGGATCCCAAATAATATTACTCGGGAGGTAAAATGAATGTCAGAGAAGTCTTTCTTCGTACCCCACCCACTCATTGAAAGTTTTTCCACACAGTTTAAATTGCAGCCCAGAGAACTTTCTGGAGCTGTTAAGGTATCAAGTAACACTTCACTTCAAGGTCTGTCTCCAAATGTAAGAGAAGTCGTCGTCCTGCAAACTCAGTACTTTTGAATTTGCGTGTCCGATAGTTTAATCCTTAACACGTCTTTGTTTAATTTCCTTAATACAGTCTTACATGTCATCCTGAATATTTGCTCGCTAATGTCTGTACATTTAAATAAAGATGTAAAGAAACGATACATGCGATCCACACATGGGTCCCTCCATTCACCACCCTGGCGGAAGCTCCTTCATTCTGTTGAGAAACCAGAGGAATGCGCATCACCAGTAAACTGTTACGTTTGACTTTATATAGTTTTGTTGTTGAATGAAGAAATCCACCTCTCTGCACATGTTTCTCCAAAATCGATGCCTGTAAAAAAAAAAAAAGAAAAAATTCTATAGAATTCCATTTGACTGATTTTCAAATGCCTTTCCACTTTCCAATCGATTGAATCTGACAGACCGGATAATTAATTTTCTTTGCTGTTACATGATACTGAATCTCTTACAGTAGTCTCAAGCTATCCCATTTTCCAATGTTTCTGCATGGCACGTAATCCTGCTTGAAATTAACTAATCAATCTTTTTGTAGGTACTGTTCGAATTTGGTTCGTAATAAACATGACAGATCCAATTTTGTTAAGCTGCATTTAAGAGTGACAACACTGGCCGTCCGCTCATTAAAAAAAAAAAAAAACAAAAAAAAAAAAAAAAAAAATTCCGGTTTATTCACATGCAGGTGAAGCAAATTAATCATTTTACTTTTTGTATTTATAGATATTTTACCTCACTACTTGAAAACCCTTTATTCGGAGACCACTGAAAAAAAAGCGGAAGGAAGGGGGAAAAAATGGACCGTACAAAATATACCGTCTGAACCTTCTCCCCAAGGGTTTGTACTGTTTTTGCATATTTTGAAGAGCATACGATGCCTCATCAAGAGTAATTTTCCGATTTCCAATTTTGCTGATTCTCCTCTTCTGTAGGTCTTTGGGTAAAGATTTTCTGTCTAGATCCTGTATTTCCTTCTTTAACGTACAAAGCATATTGATATTTTCTTTTCTGTGATCCTCGGTTGCCTTCCATTACTGAATAATGGAAAAAAAAGTTTTCCCACCACTTCACTTGCCTGTAAAACATTGAGACTTTTTTTTTTTGTTTGTTTTTTTAAAGAAACAGAATTTTTTCCATTTCCATGTTTTCCGGTCCTCCTTCAGATACTTTTAAGTCTTGAAACAATTTCGTCCGTCATTTTCATTTTTTTTTGACTTGGTTCAATTCTGAAAAACGAAAAAACACAAAACAAACAACAAGGCAAACAAAAAACCACTGCTAACCACCACGTAAAAAAGATCTAAAAGTAAGCGGCAATGGCAGATGTAAGGACAAAGACAGGAAACGTCAGACTCTGCCTCACTGAAAGAGAGGTTTGACTCCCGTATAGTGATCCATAGGTTTTGACATTTTTACCTCGGCGTCAATTTTATATTTCTTTCTTTTTATTTTTGTATTTAATAGCAGGGTGGTGACCTTGACGAAGCTTCCATGAAAAACCTGTCTAAGTTGAATGTTGTAGGTAGAATAGCAACGGACAGATTGAACGAATAGGCACTGCCTAAAATCTTTGGATCCTTGGAGTAATAATAAAGTTTTTGCGTCTGGAGTCTGGAGTCCTTGTTTAGAACAGAACTGGATCCAGAATTTTATTATTACGGAAGGTACAGTGTGCTCACCTAAGCAGGCGTATGGGGGTAAGAAGCCTGATTGAACTTGAGACTTTTTTTTGAAACGGCAAAACAGACACTGGGTAAGAGAGAGAGTAACATTTTAAAATCTGATCCGAGATTTTACTGAAGAGGGAAAGTTTTTAAAACGCAAAATATTACCGGTGTATTTTGAGTACTGTGTATTTTAAAGGGCCTATGTGAATGATAGTGTCCTGTTTCCTGTCGTCGTTTCCCTCCCACCCTCTTTCCCACCTTTTTTCTTTCCCCCCTGTTTTCACCCCTCTTTTACCTTATTCCCCCTTTCCACTCCTTTTCATTATGTGAATGAGTGTTTCCATTTGTTATTCGTCTCTGAACCCACCACACAACCACTTGTCTTGTGTTTTTGTTATTTTACCTCCTGACTTTGAACGTGCGGTGACGGAACGTGTCCCATTGCTGACAGTTCCTGATATGCGTTCGGCTGGCGGCTCCTGGGCTACTATAAGCAACCAGGACTGGCATTTTTGTTGCTAACATTACTAATCTGAACCTAAGGTACTCATGCTGACTGCTGAATAGAACCGGTTTTGAGGCATTCGTATGGGTTGGGCTCAGGGGAGCGGGTGGGCGGTGGGTGATGCGATCGGTTTCTTCAGGGCCTTCAGACACAGAGGTTCTTGAAAGCTTTTTTTTTTTTTTATTTTTTTTTTCTTTTGCGCGGGGGGGGACGGGGGGGGGGGGGGGGGGGGCCGGGGGGGGGCGGTGGGGGGGTGGTGGGCGGGGGGGCGAGGGCTTAGATGGGGGGGGGGGGGGGGGGGGGGGGAGAGGCGCGGGGGGGCGGGGGGGGGGGCGAGGGACGTTGGGGGGGGGGGCGGGGGGGGGAAAGGGGGGGGGGGGGGGGGGGGGCGGGGTGGGAGGCGGGGGGGGGGGGAAGGGGGGGACGGGAGGGGGGGGGGGGGGGGGGGGAAAGGGGGGCTCTCTAATAAACACCATGAATATATACGACATGAGAATTGAAGAAAATTCAAAGGCAGGAAAAAACCTACTGCTCAAACCCTTGCTTTTCTTGCACAGAAACTGATAACCACTATATAGGTTCTCAAAAAACATATTGCTATTGTTTAGAAATAAAGTACCGTGGAATATAACACAGAAAAATAACTACCCCTATGAAAAAAAGATTGTGTTTGTGTTTAAATGGAAGGAGTTGTTAGAGCCGGCCCCAGGCCCGAAAAAAACCAAAAAAAAACACGTAATTATTTTTTTTTTTTTTAAAAAAAAAAAAAAAAAAAAAAAAATTAAGCGAAAGTTCTGATTGACGGTGAAAACTATAGCAAACATGCAAAATTAAGAAAAGGTCTACCACGGTCAGGCATTACTGCGGATTGTATGTAATCCTCGAATTGCCTTATCGCAGGATGACAAAAGAATGCATCTTCCGTGTTGTGTGTTTTCCCTACATTATTGAATTTGAACGTCCTTGAAACACTTTTTTTTGTAAAGTTTGTCTGTATCTTTGTTCTTTGATACACCCCTTTCCTGATCCCCCCCCCCCCCTCTGTAATTTCTTTTTTAGTATACCGATATTTGCATCGCCGTTATGTTGATGTTCTGTCTTTCTGTCTGTTATCAAGTGTTGGGAAAAGTATTCATTAAGATAAAGAAAAATGGAAAAAAAAAAGACTGCTCCTGCCTTGAGATTTATTACCTTCAAGATTGGGAGCACGGGTGTTTTACCAACAGTGATCCCGGCCCACGCGCCACTGTGACCAGAGTCTTCAGATGTGTGAAACTGTTTATCCTGAAGGTCATTTGGGCCCGCATAAGGCAGGAGGTAGTTCAGTTAGTGACGCATGGGTATACTTGGTATACGCTCCGATAATGCAATAAGAAATTTTGAACAAAGCACTTACTTCTGGAGACTGTACTGAGTAAGGACCTGTCGTTACTGTCGATAACGACCACCGCTGCCAATTTTGGTCCTCGTGAAATTGATGAGAAACGACAAACACATGTTATGGTTCATCGCCAACATTGCCTGTTACAGTATTTGGACATTGACGCTTAAGATGTCATCATCGCAATTTGAATGAAGTGTGGAGGACCGTTTTTGGTTTTGTCCCTGATGCCAATCGACTTATGACGCTACCGGCTGGGCGTGGTATTTTTGCAAGCTTTGAGTTCCGTTCGTGACAAGCTCACGAATTGCTTAAGGTGTTGTAAACAAACATACTTTTTTGTTTTGAAGCGCAGGAAATTTTTCCCCATTTGTGTATTTGTTAAGATTTTTTTTTTTTGTATAATCACCGGTCACTCAACCATTCGCCCACGTCCTCCACGCACTCCACTTCCCTACATGTAAAATCAGTCAATCAGTTTCATTAAGAAAGAGATGCACTCTTTAAATGGTACAAAAACAAGTTTATCTCTTTCTATCATCTATATCTCTCCCCTCTCTCGCAGCTTTATTATCCTGCCCTGCCTCCCCTTCACCCGATCTATCCTTTACTGCTATCTCTGTCTGTTTGTCTGTCCTATACTATATCTATGTCGTCTCTCTCTCATATATCTATCTATCTGTTCTGTGGTGTGGTGTGTGTTGGGTGTGTGTATGTGTTTAATCCTGTCAATTTATAGCATTTTCCGCATTACTAATGGTCCGCGCCCTTTTATGTAAGATCACGCCCTATCATTGCGAGGCGCCACCGAATAATGCACCCAGGCTCTTCTGCCATTACATGCTCGCGTCTATCTCGATCTCTCTTTTTTCTTCATGTTTACGGAATTCAACCTTCACTCATCTCGTAGAACTGGTGTGTATTTAGACGGGTCCGTCATTCAGCCTGTCATATTTCTTTTTCTTGGTCGCGATTTAGAGTGCGATGGATAAACGACGTACAGGTGGGTCCCCGACCCCGGTGGGCGAGCGGTGAGAGCGTGGAGAGCGAAGGAGCAGAGAGTGTGATTTATGAGTAATAAGTCGTTATCCTCTCAGGGTCTTGTATAACAGTCCGCATCGGTTGAAATAGAAGTTAGATTTGTTGACCCTTTGTCTTGAACCGGTCAAAAAACAGAGGCGTTTGGTGCCTCGAATATGCTATATTCGGTGGAAAAATATAAATGAAATTTGATTGGTCAATCAGTGTTATTGAATATGTGTCTGCAACCAAATTGACGTGAAGTGGTCTTTGACTTGCTATGCAATCGAGCTCTTTGCTGTGGGCCCGCCATCGAAATTACCATGTTACGGTGAAAACGGAACGTTTCGGTTGAAAAACAAGTTAAGTTGAATTTTCGGTGTGCTTGGAAAACAAAGGTTCCGGTGACTTTGCGGTGTGAACTTGACCCAAACATGCACTTGGTTACCTATTGGTTTTTAATTCACCGGTGAAATACCAGAGGTCTGTTGCCTAGAGTAGCGCTATGTTGGTGAAAACAGCAGGTCAGGTATCTGGTTATAGTTTGAACACAAAAATCAATGTTTTGAAAGGCCCTGAATCGGCGAAAAACAGAAGTGCGTGGTTGGAAACTGTTTGAACTGGCGAAAACAAGAGGCCAGGTGTCTTGAATGATCTGTTCGATCGTGAAAACAGAGTCTGATGTCGGTGAAAATTGATAGTCAGGACCAGTGTGGAAAACAGGTCAAGTGTCTTGAAAAGTCGGATCAGAAAAATGAGGTGATGTCTGGAACAGTCTGAAGGGGTGAGAGCAGGATTACGCCAAGTTCCCATGCACAGTCTGAACGGAATTGAGCAGAGCTCAGGATGTTTCACACTGCAGCCAACCACGGCGGGCCATAACCTAACTTAACTGACAAACAAGCAATTGCTGAGACTTAAAACATTCCAAATCGAGTCTCATGCTGAAGGTTACAATTACTGAAAAACCTAGTGAGCCATGATAAATCGGATCAAGTGACGAACATTGATTTCACACAACATACACGCGCGGCGAGCGTTGAGCGCGCGCGCGAGAGCGCACACACACGCACGCACGCACACAACACACACACACGCACGCACGCACGACACGCACGCACACACACACACACGCACACACACACACACACACACACACCGCACGCACACGACACACAAAATTACAGATCGCCTAAGTTGAAGAATGTCTCCCCTGGACGAGTATGTCGTACCAAAATGAGACAAAAAGAAAGGTTTGCGTCGTTTGGATCGCACGGCTCATTAACAAGACGTGTATTGCGAAAATGTTAAGCCGCAGACCTACCTGTTTCTCAGACGATACACGTCATTTAGACCCTTACCATCATTACTTCTCGTCGTGCTCAGCTTCCACAACAGCATTATCACTCAGCATCGTCATCGTCATCATCATCTCATCGAGTCATCTTAATCATCATCCCAATCATCGATCTTCGTGCATATTACCCCTTCCTGGGGTAGGCAGGCATGTCCGTGCCACACACAAGGGAACTACCAGTGCACCTCTGCTACCCAGGGCGGCTTTTTCACAAGCTGGGGTTCCAAGTGACATCCCCAGGTTCGAAATTCACGTACTAGCTTCCCAGGTTCCTGCGCCAGCGTGTTCCGTGGCCGATCTATTTTTCCGTTTGCCTACTTGGGGCTCACAGAGGTTCCATGTTGGAGGCTTGTGACCTGGTGATGGTACTTGCGGTCCGCAGCGTATGCGTAGGCATCCCCTAGCCCCACCGGCGTGTCTTGATTTTCCCCCACTGTCTGCGGGCAGCTGCCCGTTGTTCTCTCCCGGATGCTGTGTGTTGTTGGTGGAGTGGTGTATGGCCACCGGATAGACAGGAGGGCGGATCTTACTGCAGACAGGCAGGTGCTTGAGATGATTTGAACACCTTGCACTTTCTTGGGTGGTGGCTACGTTAGTTCTCCAAGGTCTCCGCCTCAGTACAATAGAAACTTGCCACAGATGTTGTGTTTTGTTTTCTTGAAGAGCCTGACTGTTGGTGTTGACTGACGAGTTTCCTTGGGAGCTCCAGATGTTCAGTAGCTGTACGAACGCTTTGCCCTGGCACTTTTCCGACCCCTTGATCGGACACTTGGCCGTCTGTGCCCACAGAAGACTCCCAAAATCGGTTCTCTGTTCACGAAAGTGTGAAAAAATAGGGCGAGGGAAGGGTGTGTCTGTGGGCAAATCTGTGCCGTGATGTGAGTGAAGAGAGGAGAGAGGGAGAGAGAGAAGAGAGGAGAGGGCGAGAGGAGGGAGAGAAGAGAGTGGGGAGACGAGAGAGGAGAGAGACAGGGGAGAGAGTGGAGAGGGACGTGAGAGAGAGGAGGGAAGAGAGAGAATGAGGATCCGACGAGGAGAGGAGAGGACGATGGTTCGGTTTCGAGGCGAGAGAAAGGAGGATGAGAGGAGGGTAGAGCAGGGGGTTGGGGGTGGGGGGTAATGGTGGTGGGATGGGGGGACAAGCAACTTGTCAGTACTGAGGCTTGGGACCACCACCCCTAACCACAACGGTGCGGGGGGCCAGTGTCTGGTTCCGTGTTTTTCCCCGTTTTGTTGTTGACGTCTGTGACACTTGACCCACTTTTTTCTTGTTTTTGACCCTGCTGATGCTCCCGTGGCATCCATCACACGCAAGATTTGTTGACACCTGACTGAGGGGGCCAGGGTGGGGGCAAGGGGGGGGGGAGGGGGGAGACAAAGGGGGGAGTGTAGGGGGGAGGGGGAATAGGTAGTAGAATTTAGTATAAGAGGGAATAGATATAGGGGAGGGGAGGGTGACGGTAGATATCAGACAGAAAAGAAAGTAACACGGGACTACTCAAGAGGCACCAACGTGGGTGTGCGGTAGCAACATTAGAACCATGAGTGTGTGGGTTGGGGTTGTGTGTGTGTGGTAGTTGTGTGTGTGTCTGGTGTGGGGTGTGTGCGACTTGGCTTGCTTGCTGGCTTGCATGCTTGGTTTACGTGTGATGTGTGTATGTGTTGGTGTGCGTGTTTTGTGTGGGTGATGTGTGTGTTGTGTATGTCGTGCCTGGTGCGTATTGTGTATGTGCGTGCGTTGGGTGTTATGGGTGTGTGTGTGTGTGTGTTTTTGTGTGTGCTGTTGTCCAGCGGAGACAGCATGAGAACGGGCCGGGGGAGGGAGAGCGGGTGCGAACTCCATCTTGAGGTTACCAGACTTAATGACAGTAGAGCTGTGCTTAACACCTCGCTACCCCCCCCTCCCTCACCTCTTCTCTCCAACTGGCCTAGAAGATCGACCCTTCTCCCGAGTTGGAATGAAAAACCGGCTCAACTGTTCTCTCCCTCCCCCCCCCCCCCCCACCCCCCCCCCGATTTTTATGTGCAGTACAGACAGACACACACACACACACACACACCCTCTCTCTCTCTCATCTCTCACACACAACCAACACACCACAACACCACACACCAACAAGACGAGGATCGAACCCAGTTCCTTTCTGCTCAGCGGCGCGTCCGCGACAGCAGTGTGCACGGATCCGAAAAGAACCCTGGTATGCCCTCTCTGACCCCACCCCCACACCACCACCCCCACCCTACCTTCGGCCCACCCTACTAATCAGACCCGCCCCCGATCCAGCTCCTGCAGAGTGGTCGGTTGAACTAATTATGACAGAGAATGATACTGTCCAAAAGAGTAGGGACAAGAAAGGGAATGCGCACGAACGCGTTGAACGGTCACCCCGCTACCACCCCGCTACGCACATGAAGATCTACTTCGCTTGTTTTTGGTTGGTGCATATAAATCCCACCCCACCACCCAACCCCACACTTGCAGACCCCCACTTCCACCGTCTCCCCCCCCCCCCCCCTGCCCCCGATCCCCGCACTCCCTTCAAACTCTCCCCTCCTCGCTCCCTCAGCAGCCCCCCCCTCCCTCCCCCCCCCCCTCCCCCTCCCTCCCCACACAGGTCGGGACTCACTACTTCACCAAAAAACTTGAAGATTTCATCACTTGAAGGGATTACAACAACCCATTTGGACACAGCAGCGGCGGCAACATTGAAGATTGAGAGGAGTCAGAACGTTTGACGAGTCCTCCAATCGGTTCCTACTTCACCAAAAACTTGAAGATTCATCATTTGAAGGTGACTCAGCCCCATGGGCCACAGCAGCGGCAACATTGAATTGAGAGGAGTCTGATCGTTTACGAGTCTCCCTTACCCCCTTCCCACCCCTCCAGCCTTCCCTTCCCACCCCCCCCACCCCACCCCTCTCCCCCGGTGTTGTTTTTCTCTACGCACAAATCTGAGATTTTTCACGGTTAAATTTCAATAAAAAGCTTCGTGATGATTGTGGTCGGTCAGAGAGGCTGGGGGGCAAACTTTATATGATGTGGGTAGTCCTGTCCGTCTAACGCTACATGGAAGAAACTCTGGAGGCACTGCGGTGACTTCTCGGGTGAGTTGCCTCACGGCGTGCGACTTGGTGGCGTGCAGTTGGCTCCAAATGGACTGTCGGAGCCTAGGATGAAGAAGAGGACGTTAAAACCCTGTATATTGAAATCCTTAGGGGACCGGGATTGCTCAGTGGTAGAATGCCGGACTCGTAATCTTGTGGTTGCGGGTTCGAATCTCCGCGGGCCGTTTCGGTACGGGGGGGATTTTCCCTCGGAGTTAACATTGGTTCCGACACCATTTTCCTTACGAGTCCTTCGAATGAGACTAATAAACCGAAAGTTCCGTGTGCGAACGCACGCATACATCTTGCACACACGTAAAATCCCATCACCAACTTTCGGAGGAGAAGGCAAGTTCTGCCGTACATAGCACGCGCCTTTCCCCGAAGATGGAGTATGGCTGCCTTAATGTCGGGATATAAAAACGGTCGTACACACAAAAAAACTCCACTCCCTTTGTTGGGTAGATGGGATTAATTCTTGCCTGTCTATACAGGGAGTGTCGGCAGGAGTGTCAGCCTGCGTGTACACACACCACACACACACACACACACACACACTACACACACACACCACACACACACCACACAGAAATACCACGAAAGGGAGGATCAGTGATGTTGAAGTCTGTTTCGTGGAAAGAACAGTTTCTTAGCAGTGCCTGCCTGTCGGTTTTCGTCTCTTGTATAGAGAGAACCGTCAAGCACCCCCCCCTAGCCTAGAAGTGTATCCACTCAGCCGTAGCATCCGACAGAGGCGTTGACCACCACATGGATAAATGAGTGGTAGTCTCTCCACCGTGAGCGAGGGGGGTAGTGGTGGTGGTCAGGTGCGTTGACCGCCATAGGATAAATGAGTGGTAGTCTCTCCACCGTGAGCGAGGGGGGTGTGGTGGTGGTGGGGTGGTCAGGTGCGTGACGACCGCCATATGGATAAATGCGTGAATAGGTCCGCACCACCATGAGCGAGGGGGGGGGGGGGTTCTGTTGTGGTGGTGGTGGTGATGGTGGCCAGGGTAACCGACTCTTTCCTTCCCAAGCCATCAAGTGGAGGGTAGAATCAAGGAAACGGGAATAATAATTTTTTTTTCTTTAAGTAAAAAAAAAAAAAAAAGTGCTTGTCGGTACTGTGAGGTCGTTTCAACCCCTCCCAGTCAGTGACGTCGGAGGTGAAGGGGGGTCAAGACGACAGGGTCAAGTTCAGCTGCGGTGGGCTGCTTATTGGACACCCGTCGGTCCGCCCGCCAGTGGTACGTTGACACGTTTGCAGGTCACGAAACTAGAAGCTCCTTGCTAAAAATAGCCTCAGTGACGTCCCCCGTTGGCGAGCGCGCTGGACCTGAGAGTCATGTTGGTCAGCCGTCTTCTGCTAAGCAGGCTAGCTGTCTTTATTAGTATCATTATTATTTATTATTATTATCAGTATATCTGTGCCTGTTTTGTTTATTTGTTTGTTTCTTTGTGTGTTCGTTCGGGAAGGGGGGCTGTGGAGGGATGTGAAGATAGGTGGGTGGAGGAAGCATTGGTTGGTTTCGTTTTTTTTTTTTTTTTAAATAATTTTTGAGAGAGAGACGAGAGAGAGTGAGAGAGAGAGAGAGGGGGGGGGGTTTGGTATAGGGGTGTGATAGCTATATTCCCAGCCGACCGCAGAGGGTGCCATATCAGGGCTGTCACCCACGTTCAAATCAAGTCTTAAATATATATATATAGGTATATATATATATTATATATATATATGTCACGCATCTCTTTAAAATACATCTTCTAAAAATTATATAGGTACTCAGAAAACAGCTTCATTAAGAACAATCTTTCTCTTTCCGGAAAAAATCTTAGATCAGATGGAAATTGTTAATCTCTTTCAGAAACTCAAAGACCATGTAGGTGGGGACATCTCTGAACAGGGTTTTCATGGAGTGTCTGCTGTAAAAGTGTTTATGTTTCACATCGTGCAACCAGTCCCAACAGTCTAAAAGAATATGTTTTCACTGTGAGTGGAACATAACATGACGTGTTAATATGTTTCAATTATTTTGACCGCGGAGAGGGGATGAGGGGGATGAGGAGAGAGAAGAGAGAGAGAGGAAGAGAGAGCGAGAGAGGGAGAGGATGAGGAGAGTAGAGAGGAGAGAGCGGAGAGAGAGGAGAGAGGAGAGAAGAGAGGGAGAGATGAGGGGGAGAGGAGAGAGAGGAGGGAGGTGGGATGGGAGAGAGGGAGAAGGGAGGATGAGAGGATGAGGAGTGAGAGGGCGCGAGAGAGAATGAGAGGAGAGAGGACCGAGGGGCGGAATGAGAGAGAGAGATTCAGGAGAGAGAATTTAGAGAGGATGGGGCGGGTGGGTGGGGAGGGTTGGGTGGGTGATTGAATGGGTAGAGAGACGCAGTTCCCAAAAATGAAAGCGCCGAGGACTTGATCGGGTGGAGGAGGTGGGGGAGGGATGGTAGCTAAATTCTTCTCAATAGATTTGAGGACGTTTTATTGCTTGTTGTCAGTTTGTTTGCTTGCTTTTTCTTTTTCTTCCTCGAGACGAGAAGCTACGATGGCCATAGCGACTTTTTTTCTTCTGTTTTTTATCTTTGTTGTTTTGTTTTGTTTTGTTCCTTGTTCATCTTCTTCCCTTAACCCCCCCCCTTCTAAACGTCCCTCTTCCTTTTCTCTTCTCCTCTTCCTTTCGCTCTCGTCCTCTGCTCTTTTCTTCTTTCTCCTTCCGAGAGGGGAGAGGAAGAAATAAACACCTAATGAAATAAAGAACTAATAAGAAGAAAAGAAAAAAAAACGCAACAAACACAAAAAAAACGAAGAAGAGAATAAAATAAGCAGGGAAAAAGAAGGGGGAGGTGGGGTTGGGGGGGAAGGAAGGGAGGTGACGTGAGGGAGTGGGCTTAGGAGATGATAGGAAGGGTACTGGGTAGGGTTTCTGTTTTATCCTAAAACTGATTTAGAGAAAACTCTGTCTCTGTCTATCTCGGTCTGTGTGTCTGTTCTTTCTGTCTCCTCTGTCTCTCTCTTGCTCTCTCTCTCTCTCTCTCTCTCTGTTGTTTATGACATAAAACTGAACAACTTCTACTCAAGTCTTTGGTCACAATCTGTTAAATGCCTGTTAAATGTAAAAACTAAGGCTGAAATTCATCAAAGGCATAGTCTCATTACTGACGTCGTCAAGAGCAAACTTACTGCAAGATCGCACGGAAACGTCCTGTAATATTTCGGCTCAGTTAATTTAATTATAACATTACAACGCGCAAAAGGTTGCAGCGTAAGAAAGAAGATAGTCCTTAGCCTTGTGTTATATAGGACAACAGGTAAGCGTGTTGTTGGATTGACGACACGTGTTTTAAAAAGCTGTGACTCGCAATAGCAGAGAGACACATTACTATACGCAAATAGCAGAGAGACACACTTCTATACACAATAGCAGAGAGACACACTACTATAAGCAATATAGGATGCCACACAATTAAGTAATGGGGGGGGGGGGGGGTGGGGGGGGGGGGGGGGGGAACAAGTGCAGGTTAACAATTCTACCATCATTATTGACTTGGGAAAGATTTGGGGGAATAAAAAAAAAAAAAAAAGGTTGAGATGAAGAAAATGGGGAAAAATATTATATATGAATATGAAAACCTTCACAAGCTATATGAGGGAAACCCATCGCAATCCCTCTCGAAGGCAGATCTATACGTATTGCCTGCTCCTAGGCCTTTCGTCCGCGGGATCGGACTCATCAGGGGAGACACGGTCTGATTGTGTCTGTGCTCTACTATACGCAATAGCAGAGAGACACACTACATGGAGACTTTTTCAGTTCACTACACAGATGTACATTTTTTAACTCTTCGTATGGCTCTTTCAATGAAATTTTTTTTTTTTTTTAATTTTTACTCAAATTTGGGAAAGGGAACAATCTGTCAGCAGTACATACGTGATCAGCCACAAGATCTGTTGTCCAAAGACGGTGATTTTTTTCCCCCAAAAACTTATTTTAGAAAAAAAAAAAAAGAAAGAAAAAACGGAATGTTTTGAATACCGTTGGAAAACAACATCCCGTTGAGAAGTTGATCATTATTACGGGACATGGTAGCTTGTGATTTGAAGAGAGAGAGAGAGAGCGTTGAGATGAGCGCGCGCGCGCGCGCGCGCGCGCGGCGGATTAGCGATATGAGGAGAGGTAGATGGTAGAGAGAGAGAGAGAGAGAGAGAGAGAGAGAGAGAAGGGGAAATGTTTATTTTCGGTCACAAGCGTGGACAGTTTTACCGCATGAACTTGACTCAAAAGCATATGTTACTTAACGAGTTTGTCCCCCTGGACGGCTGGCTCCCAACATCTCCCCCTCCTCACCCCTTCCTCCCCCCCCCACCCCCCCCCCCCTCCCCCCGACCCCTCAATTTTTCATTCACTCCCTTCACCTCATACCTCCTCCCCCCCCCCTCCCGCCCCTCTCCCTCCCACTCCCTCCCAAGCATCGCATCACGCTCAGCTGCCCACATGCCCAAAGCCATAGGACGGGCTGGATATTCGCGGACCATGCGCATCGTTCCAGGAGAACAACACGAAGGAACATTGATTTGTCCTCTGACTCACACTTCGCGTGGCCCGATCGATTCTAGGAGCGCAAGCTGTTTGGGACATTCTTGGTCAGGGATTATTTATACGAATTCTGAAAGGGTGCCGCCCACCGTGTGCGGGTCGGGGGGTGTGTGGGGGGAGAGGATGGGGGGGGGAGTAGTCCCGAGAACGGTTTTTTTTATTGCTTGTTGTTCCTTTATGCTTGATCACCCCCCCCCCCCCCCCCCCCCCCACACACACACACACCAGAACACACAACCCCAACCACCCCCACCCAACGCCTCATTCTGGAGGATTTTTTTGCTGAGTTCGCTGTTGCGCGTCAGTTTCTCAGGGTTGTTGAATGGGGTTCGATCTATGACTCGTGTTTGATAGTCCTAGCAGGGACAGTGGAGGGGTTCGCCAGAATCCAGTGTCTGGTTGTTAAGTTTTTGTCGATATGTGGTCTCCCTACAAAAGATGGTATAATGGGGGGAAAAATTTGAAAATATAAACAATAAGATAGATTAGAAAAAGGAAATAGTAAAAAAAGCGTTATAACTATGATTTTCCCCATTACATGTCATGATTGATGAAACGTGTTTCTATTTCGGAACAACACACGCACAACACGCACGCACGCACGCACGCACACAATGTGTGTGGGTGTGTGTGGGGGTGTGTGTGTGGTGTGAGGTGAGTGATGTTGATGAGTGCTGCCTGTGCGTGCGTGC
>JADBJO010030684.1:15000-17606 GCA_016801955.1 Conus betulinus | reverse complement strand
TTCTTTGCGTTTTTGGTTTGTGTTAGCTTTTGGTACATTTCATTACTGTTTTGTTACCTTTGACCACAACCAACAGCTTTCAAAGGCAGATATATGATTTTTGTTATGAAAGATGCCTTTCTACCAGCTGACCAGTTAGAGACACAATCTGTCATCGAGGATACCTTTCCACAATCAAAAGTCACAGAGGGAAGACTGTTTTTAGATTACATCTATCTATAAGCAAAATTAGATATTCAATCCGTTGTGGAAGACACCATCAGATGATAAAAAGTATAGGTACAGTCTGCTGTAGAAACATCTTTTTACGGTTGGAGGACACAATATGTAATGGAAGATACCTTTGTGCAAACAGCCAGGAGATACCCTGTTAAAGAAGTATTTCACAATCAAAAGTAAAAGACATAATCTGCTATAGAAGATATCTGTCTTGAATCAGACAAACAGAGGTACTGTTGATTACAGAAGATATTTGTCTGCTATCAAAGTCAGAGATACACTTGGTTATGTAAAATACCCATCTGCAATCAAAGCTAGAGAAACAATCTATAACAGAAAATACTTTCGACAATCAAACATAGAGATACAGTTTGTTATAGAAGATAGCCTTTTACAATTAAACTCAGAAGTACAATCTAATATAGAAGATCTCTTTCTACAAGAGTTGGTAGTAAAAGATATCTTTCAACAATCAGAGTCGGAGAAACAATGGTTATTCAGAAACCTTTCTTACATCGTCAAAGGTTCAGTCGGTTATTAGAGATATGTTTCTACGATCGAAGTCACAGTTACAATCTATTACAAAAAAATATCTTTCCAAACGTCACAGATGTTTTTACAACCAAAGATCCAAATACACAATCCGTAATTGAACACACAATCAGTCAGAGATACAGTCGGTTCATGATAACCTTCTGCTAACTCAATCATACTGCATGTTCTAGAGGACATTTTTCTACACTGTAGGCCAGAGCTACAATCTCCATAAAAGAAAATCTACAATCAGTAACAGAAATATAGTCTGTTAGAGTAGACATCTTTTTTGCAGTTTAAGGCAGAGATTCAGCATGTTGTAGAAAACATCTGTTAAGAATCACAGTCAGGGATGCAATTTCTTGTAGACAATATCTTCCTACGATCAAACAAAGATGTACCTCACAGTCAGTTGTCGAACATATCTTTCTACAAAGTAAGGTCAAGCATAGAGCTGGTTATAGAAGATACTTTCTACTGTCAAACCCCCTGAGCTACGATCTAATTTAAGATGTATGTATCCACCATCAAAGTAGATATACAGTTTGTTATGACGGTGTTTTTTTTTCTGCAGTGAAAGTCAAGACACAGTGTGCAAATGGAAGATATCTTTCTACAGTTAAAGTCAGAGATGCAATCTGTTTTAGATGATACATTTCTGCAATCGAACAAAGTCAAAGATGTAATTTGTTACAACAGATACGTCTTTAGAAGCAAAATCAAAAATACAATCCATTACAGAAGATACCTTATCTTTCTGAAGTCAGAGATGTCATCTGTTCTAGAACAAACTCCTCTAAAACTAAACAAAGTCGAAGACAGTTTGTGACAGAAAATATGTTTCTAGAAACAACAAACACCGTCACCTGAGGTGATTATCAAAAAAACTGACCCACACCAATCTTTGGTTTTTTATTACAATCTACCCTTGATGATACTGAATAGTTGACTGCTACTGGTGCCGAGGTGCTGTGGTTCATATCGCAGTTGGCAGATAGGCTGGAAGGGTTCCCTGCACCGCCTGACACTGACCCTATCACATCAGTGCCCTTGTTGCGGCACAATGTGTCGCACCTGCACAAAGTGTCGCAATGCAACACTTTGTGTTTCTGTTTTACTTCTCTCAGCACAAAATTTTTACTTGCGACAGTTAGATCAGCCTTACCAGCACAAAGTGTCGCAAGCACAAGATGTCGCAATGGCGCTATTCTTTACATGTATTGAGTGAGCAAGTGAGTGATGGTAGGTGAAGAGAGATACAGTGAAGGTAACACAGACAGATAGACAGAACAGACAGATCGAGAGGCAGAGACAGAACAGAGACAGAGGTTCATTCATTCATTCATTCATTCATTCATTCATTCATTCATTCATTCGTTTGTTCGTTCGTTCGTTCATTCGAAAACTATGATTGATAGGAAATAACTATGTCAATCTATTGCAAAATGCATATGCACGTGCAAGAATAATTGTCTGGCTATGACCTGTGCTAATCCACCTGGCTACATAAGCTGCTGGTCCAATGAAATTCATCACTGTTTGACCATCCCCCACCCCACCCCCCCTCCAAGAAGAAAACTATCTGATTTTCTGACTGGTCCTTCACTTTTGTGAAATTTGTATATTACCTGTATTGTATACGAGTGTGAGTATGGGTTAATGAAAACAACAGGTACTACAATTAACACAGTTGCAGTACTTGGGCGAGAAATATCTGGTACACTGATGCCACTCTTAAAGCGCTAGAGTTCCCAGTGACCTATGTTTTTGGCATGGCTCACCTGGGACTCTGGGTCTTTACAGTTGAACACATTCGTAGCAGCAGGGACAGAGGAGGAGGAGTGTGTGTGTGT
>JADBJO010030684.1:0-10000 GCA_016801955.1 Conus betulinus | reverse complement strand
CCTGGCGAACGGCAAGCACTAGAAGACCTGAGGAGTCTTCCACTTACCCATGGAGCATTCTGCAGTTTTACCGATAAATCTGATGTCACTGTCAATACATCACTAGAGACTGACTGTAGAATTGTGAAGACCACTGTCATGTACCCTTACACTGTGACCAGCTCGGTGGAGATCCCACCAAAGCTGTAGTGGACAGAACAGAAAAGTGGGCAGACAAGCGGGTGAAACGTGGCACCAACACTGAAGATATCGCTAAGAATGTCACTGATGATGGACAGTCTCTTCCAGCCTTATACGAGCCATTAGTGATAACGCACAAGGCTGCTTCTTGCCCTTGCAGGTTGGTTTTAGTCTAGTGGTGGTACACCCGTACAGCCACTGTCCAGATCTGTCCAGCAGGCCATGCCCACTTAGCTGGCCATCTGCTATATCTAGTCATTGATTCTAAAGAGTTCATTCCAAAGATTGAATCAATGAATGACAACTTGGCGCCTCTTCCACCAGAAACAACTTCAGCCATTTGTGAAGTTGTCTGTACCCCATTGTTGACAACATGAGGATCCTGGCAGTCAAAAAAAAACAAAAAAACAGCTAAAACAGTATCCTTCTTCACTCAGTATATGTACTAAGTACACTGTTGAGGCACTGGATGTTGCCTTGAAGAACACGGGTCCTGCCATGAGACCATGCCATGCTTGTGATTACCATGACGTGTTCATGACAGAGCTGGTGGTAACATTGTGCATTCCAGCCTGGTTCCCTGCTAGCTGTGTCCCCAGACTGCCAGTCACAGTCTGTAATAACATTGTGCATTCTAGCCTAGTTCCCTGCTAGCTGTGTCCCAAGTCACAGTCTGTGATAACATTGTGCATTCTAGCCTAGTTCCCTGCTAGCTGTGTCCCAAGTCACAGTCTGTGATAACATTGTGCATTCTAGCCTAGTTCCCTGCTAGCTGTGTCCCAAGTCACAGTCACACTCTGTGATTACATTGCGCATTCCAGCCTGGTTCCTGTGCTAGCTGTGTCCCCCAGACTGCCAGTCACAGTCTGTGATAACATTGTGCATTCCAGCCTAGTTCCCTGCTAGCTGTGTCCCAAGTCACAGTCACACTCTGTGATTACATTGCGCATTTCCAGCCTGGTTCCTGTGCTAGCTGTGTCCCAGACTGCCAGTCACAGTCTGTGATAACATTGTGCATTCCAGCCTAGTTCCCTGCTAGCTGTGTCCCAAGTCACAGTCTGTGATAACATTGTGCATTCCAGCCTAGTTCCCTGCAAGCTGTGTCCCCAGACTGCCAGTCACAGTCTTCCAACGCCTGCCAGTGCAATGGAGCAGTTTTCCCTGACGCTGGGTTTGCAATACTTCCAGATGATTCCAGGCTAGTGGAGTTTTTCTGATTTTTTGCCACTAAACGTCAAATGAACTTCTGAAGCGGAAGATTCCTAACGAATGTCTGGACACGAGAGTGTCAATCACAGACAGTGGGCGCATCATTACGGATGTTTTCAAAACGCTGCGACTCCTGTCTGCCTCCTTCAGTCTTTAAAGTTCTTGCTGTTGGTATGGATGTTGTCTGCCTCCTTCAGTCTTTAAAGTTCTTGCTGTTTGTATGGATGTTCGTCTCAGGATGCTGGTTACTGATAACGATAAACTTCAGAATCATATACTGTGAGCAGGTCAAAGGCCTCAAAAAGCGATTTCAAGAAAGGTGCATCTCACAACAGAAAAGAACTCCTGAAACAGATGTAGACCAATGGAAAAAAGAAAAACAGCTTGGATCACAAAATATTATCTGCACTTACCGTCACTGTCAGAGATCTTCAAAACAAATGAAACGTCCCGTACTCTGACCCCAAGAGCAAAGAAATTATGACCCAAAGAGATCCTCATTACAGTAGACAAAAGAGAAGAACTTGGGATACATCTACACACCCACGATTCCAGAAGACATGCGCCCGCATGGCCCTGGCCAGCAGAGTGGCTTTTTTGCCTTGGAAGAAGTGTGACATCTATCAGCTTTCTGACCAGCAGCGTGGCTCCTTTCCCTGGAAGAAGTGCGACATCTATCAGCTTTCTGACCAGCAACGTGGCTTCTTTCCCTGGAAGAAGTGCGACATCTATCAGCTTTCTGACCAGCAGGGTGGCTTCTTTCCCTGGAAGAAATGTGACATCATCATCAGCTTTCTGACCAGCAGAGTGGCTTTTTTCCCTGGAAGAAGCGTGACATCTATCAGCTTTCTGACCAGCAGCGTGGCTTCTTTCCCTGGAAGAAATGTGACATCTATCAGCTTTCTGACCAGCAGAGTGGCTTCTTTTCCCTGGAAGAAGTGTGACATCTATCAGCTTTCTGACCAGCACGCGTGGCTCCTTTCCCTGGAAGAAGTGCGACATCTATCAGCTTTCTGACCAGCAACGTGGCTTCTTTCCCTGGAAGAAGTGCGACATCTGTCAGCTTTCTGACCAGCAGAGTGGCTTCTTTCCCTGGAAGAAAGTGCGACATCTATCAACTTTCTGACCAGCAGCGTGGCTTTTTTCCCTGGAAGAAGTGCGACATCTATCAGCTTTCTGACCAGCAGCGTGGCTTCTTTCCCTGGAAGAAGTGCGACATCTATCAGCTTTCTGATTAGCAGCGTGGCTTCTTTCCCTGGAAGAAGTGCGACATCTATCAGCTTTCTGACCAGCAGAGTGGCTTCTTTCTCTGGAAGAAGTGCGACATCTGTCAGCTTTCTGACCAGCAGAGTGGGCTTCTTTCTCTGGAAGAAGTGCGACATCTGTCAGCTTTCTGACCAGCAGCGTGGCTTCTTTCCCTGGAAGAAATGTGACATCTGTCAGCTTTCTGACCAGCAGAGTGGCTTCTTTCTCTGGAAGAAGTGCGACATCTATCAGCTTTCTGACCAGCAGAGTGGCTTCTTTCCCTGGAAGAAGCGTGACATCTATCAGCTTTCTGACCAGCAGAGTGGCTTCTTTCCCTGGAAGAAATGTGACATCTATCAGCTTTCTGAACTAACAATGAGGTCATCTCTCCATGAGACCACAGACACCGGAAGATACGTCAGCACATCATGTGTCGGACACCTGAATTCCATCTATATCCTGAAGAGTCAGCCATGTCTACAGACCTGGTATATGCTGATTCGAGTGAAAACCTTCACGGACGGTTTGCCAACCACCGAGCCGTGTCAAGAACAAGGAGAATGAGCACATTGCCCAGCTGCCCGACATGTTGCTTCAAGCCCACGTCCCTCTAGGTAAGATAAGGATAATGTTGCTTATAAACATACAACCCAGCCCACTGCAAAGGGCCATATCAGGGGCTGTCACCACGTTGAAGTCAATTCTCAAGTCATTTTAGAAAGGAAGAAAAAAAAAAACTCATTCACACAACCCTTTAAAATACACCTTCTAAAAACACACCGGAAATTTCTGTCAAAAATCTTTCTTCTGTAAAGTCTTAGATGAGACAAAAACTTTTTTATCTCTTACAGAAATTCAAAGATCACGCCTGGTGGGACAACTCTGAATAAGGTTTTCATGGAGTCTGCTGTAAAATGTTTATGTCTCGCATCATGCAAGTCCCAGCACTCTTAATGAATATGTTTCACTGTTGTTGTTGTACATAACATGGAAAGCACCACGGATCTTCCTCACCTTTTAAAAGATAAGAGTGTGTGTAAAAGGAGTGGCCTGTATGCAACACATCACAAGACTGTTTCTTTTTTATGGCCACGTCCTTCCGATTCCCACTTCTCGAGGAAGATCCCGATGGAATCTATCAGCAAACCGGAGCACCTTCTCCACAGGGACTCTATTGGAAAAAGCCATTCTGAGCACCTTGTCCACAGGGAACTCTATTGGAAAGCTATTCTGAATTCCTTGTCCGCAGGGAACTCTTGGAAAGCCATTCTGAGGACCTTGTCCACAGGGAACTCTATAGGAAAGCCATTCTGAGGACCTTGTCCACAGGGAACTCTATAGGAAAGCCATTCTGAGGACCTTGTCCACAGGGAACTCTACAGGAAAGCCATTCTGAGGACCTTGTCCACAGGGAACTCTACAGGAAAGCCATTCTGAGGACCTTGTCCACAGGGAACTCTACAGGAAAGCCATTCTGAGGACCTTGTCCACAGGGAACTCTACAGGAAAGCCATTCTGAGGACCTTGTCCACAGGGAACTCTATAGGAAAGCCATTCTGGGGACTCTCTTCATGTGTGTGAACCATAGAGAAGCAAGCCAAGGCTACTTGATGTGCTTAGGGAAGTGTGTTTTCTTTGAGAGAGCCATTCTGAGAGAGAGAGAGAGAGAGAGAGAGAGAGAGAGAGGAGGGGGGGGGGGGGGGGGGGGGGACAGGGGGAGGCGGTTGTCCACAGGGACACTCTCTAGGAAAAACCTTCGGGGGACTCTTTTCATTGCAGAACAAGCCAAGGCTACTTGATGTGGTGGGGGGGGGGAGGGGGAGGCGATCTGCTTGAATATATTTAGATTCATCTCTTGAATATATTTCTTCTCTCTCTCTCTCTCTCTCTCTCTCTCTCTCTCTCTCTCTCTCTCTCTCTCTCATACACACACGCACACAAACGCGCCCGCGCGCTGGCACGCACAAACAGAGAGACAGACAGACAGAGTGAGAGAGAGACAGACAGACAGAAAGGGAGAGACGGGACAACCAGACAGGCAGAAACACACAGGACAAAGAGACGGGGACGAACCACTCCCAGTAAGACACCCACATGATCCCTGGACATTAGTACTGGTGGTGGGGGGGGGGGGGGGGGGTGGGGGGGGGGGGGGGGGGGGGGGGGGGGGAGGGGGGGCGGAGGACTGTCATCCACATCACCCATGATCCCTGGACGTTAGTACTGGTGGGGAGGGGGGGAACAACTATCATGATCCCCGGACTTCGGTGGGAACAGTACCATGATGGCCTCAGTAACTGTGGGGGGAACTGTCTCCCACATCATCCATGATCCCTGGCCTCAGTACTGGTGGGGTGGGGAACTGTCTCCCACATCACCCATGATCCCTGGCCTCAGTACTGGTGGGTGGGGAACTGTCTCCCACATCACCCATGACCCCCAGCCTCAGTACTGGTGGGTGGGGAACTGTCACCCATAAACAATGCGGATCCCTGCAATGACGGATGCTACATAGCGGTCGCTCATCCAAGTCAATTACTCCAGCTGCAGTTGATGCTAAGCGTACGCGTTTTTGTCTTGGTAATTCGTTTGTCCATGTTATCTGGCGGACTTCTTTTCAATCTTTTTAAAAATTCATGATTTAAACTTACCATTGCCATTCAGGTTGTGACTGGGGTTGTCAGTGAACTTCAATTTGGCGCTTTTCGAGGAGTCAATATAGTGTTGTAACATTAATTCCCCTTTTTCATTTGTCGGAAAGATTTGTAGCCATCAGCGGAACATTTTCAGTGTTTATAAACTCTGCTATTTTGATGGTCACAGTATAGTGGTAACCACCTGCCAAAATACCCTTACAGTCCAGATTTGTGGACATTACACGAAAATCCATATCTCGAAAACACAGGTAGTTTCGAAAAAAAGAAAAAAAAACTTACAGAAAAGATTTCTTTCTTTCTTCTGCGTACGCAGGCTGATATTCCTGCGAACACTCCCTGTACAGACAGGCAAGGATTAATCCCATCTACCTAATGAAGCGAGTGGAGTTTGTATGCATGACCGTTTTTTTTTTTATTCCCGCCGTTAAGGCATCCGTACTCCAACTTCGGGGAAAGTGTATAATATGTGTAACGTGTCATCCATACCACCGGCCAAACCGGCTTCTCTTCCGAAAAGTTGGTGATGGGATTTTGAATGTGTGTGCAAAGATGTTATGCGTGCGTTTACACACGGAACCTCGTTTTATAGTCTCATTCGAAGGACTGTATGGGGAATGGAGTCAGAACCCATGTTAACTCCGAGGGAAAACTCCTCCTGTACTGAAACGGCCCGGCGGAGATTCGAACCCGCAAACCCCAGGATCACCAAGGACTACGAGTCCGGCACGTTCTACCACTGAGCTATTCTGGGAAAAGTTTTTGAGAGGCAGGTAGAAAGTGAAACGACTCGACAACACACTGCCCGAAAGTTTCTAATGGGAAACGGAATGGCAAGTTGATGTGAAACGGACTCGGCAAGTTTAATGTGAAACGGATCGGCAAGTTCTGAGCTCATGCAACTAAAATGCATATTTACGGTGGACTCTGACCTCTCATCTCAGGCTGTAAGAAAAAAAAAATCAATATGAGGAACGGGCGGCGACTTGACACTGCTGAGAAGGGCAAAAACGACATGAACTGTAACCTATCAAAAGACGAAAAACTAGGAAGAGGGCAAAAGACGAAGGCGTGGCTTTGAAACCAGTGACCATCATAGTCGCCAGCATTTTGCCCTCACAGCTAATATTAATACAGTTTCCGTCAGTTCTTAGCAGTAAGCTTTCTTGTGGTGAGAATGATGGAGTTTATCGAAAAACAATGGAGAGGGCAAAGATAAAAAAGAAAGCGGTGGACATTTAGACAACGACCTAACATATTTGTGAACTATTTCGCTTCACAGATAATATCAATACAAATTAATTCCGTTCTTAGGATTGGATTAAATTCCATGATGGAGTCTATCCAAAACAAATGAAAACAAAGAAAGGAGAGGGCGAAACACGAAAGCGCTACATCCAAACAACGACCCAATATATTTGTGAGCACTTTCAAACAAACAAAATTACAAGACAAAACACGCGCCTTGTTTCGACCGGCTTGTTGGTCTCTCTTTTGCAGACGTCGACGCACAACATTCAAGAACAAATGAAACGACGAAAGACTCAAGAGTACAACAATCACTTATCCCCTTACATTGGGCACGTGCGGGCTGGCGCGCACTGACGCGCCGTGTAGGTGTGTCGTTGTGTGTGTGTGTGAGTGTATTCTCGACCGCCTGAACACCCCCCCCCCCCTCTATCTCGGCTCTCTGTGTCTGCTCTATATGTCTCTCTTTCTCGTCGTCTCTCTGTGCATGTGCAAGTGCGTGCTGTTGCGCGACGCCGCGCTGTGTGTGTGTGAATGTGTGTGTGATGTAGTGTGTGTGTGATGTGTTGTGTGTTGTGTGTGTGGTGTGTGTGTGTGAGCCACCGCAGCGATGTGTTGCGTGCGCGCGCGAACTGCGTACGTGGTCGTGCGTGTTTATTGCGTGTGTGTTCACGCTCGCCGTGTCCCCCCCACCACCCTCTCTCTCCTCTCTCCCTCTCTCCCCCCACCTCCCCCCCCCCTCTCTCTCCCATCCTCTCCTCACAACAAACAAACAACACAAAAACAAACTCTCTCTCTCTCTCGTCTGTCGCTCTCTCCCTAATCTCTGCACTTAGTGTGGTGTGTGTGTGTTAGTGTGGAGTGTGTGGTGGTGTGTGTGTGTGGTGCTGTGAGGGAGAAGATGCGGGAAAGAGGGGGGGGTCTTGGTGGGTGGGTGGGGGTGGTTGGTTAGTTTTGAGGACTGAGTCGGCGGTTGCTGGAATGAAATGAACACCCTTTGCAGGACGTTGGGACGACATGTCACCAAGGCTTCCGTGTACCTGTTTGTAACCTGCATGATTGGACCACAACGACAACAACCACCCCTCTAGAGGTCAACAATAATGAAAAAACCCTTTGGTAATATGCCAGTGGTTTGTAGGTCTTTGAGCACTATGTGTGTGTGTGCGTTTGTGTGCGTGTGTGTGGTGTGTGTTTCTGTGTGTGTGTGTGTGGTGTGTGTGTGTGTGTGTGTGTGGTGCGGCGCGCCGACGCGCGGGGTGCCCGACCGTTGTTTTGGGCGCGCATGTAGTTCGTATGCGTACAGTGAATGTTGTGTTTTCTTTGGTTGGGGTGTGGCGGTTTCAGAACCATACATCGTCGTTATTAGGTACGCTGTTTCAGACAACATGTACACACTTCTTACTGATGTGTAGCTGTTCGGAAGAAGAAGAAGAAGAATAAGAACAATCAACAAACAACAACAAACATATACCGACAACAACGCAACAACAAGCAGCAGCAATATGAAATAATACTTGATAATGATGATGAGAGATGCATGATGCTGACGATGATAATGAGGATGATGGTCGAAGGACAGAACATGTACCCTAGACAAATTGTGTTGGATGATACTACTATGGAAGGAATAGTTTTATGATAGGAAGAGAGAGAAGAAGGTAAGTTAAATACTAAATTAAAAACTGAAACAACTACGGTATTACAATAAAACGACCGTAGATCTGCCAGGGACACAAGGAGAGAAAAACATAAGCAAAAGCCACAACTTCAACCCATCACGTGGACGAATAGACACACTCACTATCTCTCCACCACCACCACCACCATCATCACCAACCCGCACAGACCCGCATGTCACGTGTATTGCAGCAAGACGGTCACCTCATGGTTGAGTTCTCCTACCAAAACAGGTCATCACCTGGACATCGCCACACCCACACACACACACACACACCACACACACAACCAGCACAGAGGAGAGGAGGCGAGAGAGCGGAGACGAGACTGAACGGGAGAGATGGAGACGAGAGAGGACAGACAGACAGAAGGGGCAGAGCTCGTTTGTCACACTGACCAAGAGAGAGGACGAGAGGAGGAGAGGAGAGAGAGAAAGAAGACAGACGAGGGAGAATTCATGAATGAATGAATTTTAAATGAAAGCAGGAATGAGAAGAGACAGACAAAACAGCAGGGCGGAAGAGAAAGGGGTGGGAGATAGGAGGAGAGATACTAGAGACGGGAAGATTGTTTGTCACACTGATAATCACACACACACACACACAGAGGTAGAATCCTGAATGAATAATTGTAAATAAAGAAACAAAAATGAATGAAGATAAAACAGAGAGTCGGACAGAAATGAATTTGTTCCCTTTCGTTACAAACCAAAATGATAGCAGTTTCCTTTAAGTGCCTCAACAGAAAGCTACCGCGAACAGAGGCGTCCAGGTGTTTGCAGGTGTATGGTGTTATCTGGAGAGGGAAGTTCAAAACGATAGTGGAATTTTACAACTGGTCGATCGATGCACGCACCGAACAATTCGCGACTTTAAGATTTTTGCTGTACAACAGAAAAGATGTCCATATGATTATTCAACTTTTTATTATTTTTGTTAGGATTTTTTTTTTATCAACCACAAGTCCTGTTTACCATCACTCTCACACTCAAATTTTTCGCACCAAAAAACGTTCCCCGGCGAACAAGAAAAAGGGACGTGAATTACAATTTTAGCCTCCTCCGAGCGAAGCAAAAAGAAAAAAACCAAGTTAGAAAGGAACCCGCAAAACGAGCTCTGCTTGAGTTGGTACAACAATCATTCTGGCCATGATGAAAAAAAAAAAAAAAAACTCCGAGGAGAGTGAGAGAAAAAACAAAAAACCAAACAAAAACACAATTAAAACAGGACCAAGACCAGACTTTTCTTCAGAGGATTGAACGTGAAATTTCAGTCATTTTAAGCCCCAGCCTCATGGTTCCAAGCCCGTAATACTCCGAATCAAAGCAGACCTGAAAGCCAGCCCTGGAACTGACGGAACTCCCACACAGACTCTCAAGATTCCACAGGGGAAAAAAAACCTATGTTCACATGATATGGATGGGGCAGATAGGGAGCATTGTTACAGCCTGGGCTATGAACCAAGAATAAGCTTGCCGTTACTGTCTACCTTATCAAACTATCTATTGCACAACTGGACATCAAACGATTCTGCAGTCCTGGGATTTCCCATGCTCCTATAAACAGGTCTGGCATTGGTTTTTTGGCACTCAAAAAGTTCCAGTTAAGTCTTCTGGGAACTTTTTTGTACTCTATGTCGTTTCAGCCAGCACGACGCACATCCCCATGCTTTTCGAAAACAATGCTCTCTCTCTCTCTGCTCTCTCTCTCTATCTGCTCTCGCTCTCTCTCTCTCTATCTCTCTCTATCAATGACATCAGAATCACACGACCGTCTCCATACCCT
>JADBJO010030683.1:0-17607 GCA_016801955.1 Conus betulinus | reverse complement strand
GCCAATAAACAGGTGTCTTTAGTTTTTTCGTTTTTTTCGTAGGGAGGGGGATTCTTGCTTTTGCTGTGTTTCAGTTCACCAGCCCCGAATCGGTGTTGTTGGGGAGTTTGGATGAGGGGTGGCTGCATCAGGCGTAAGTAGGGTCTAGCGGAACGTTCCGTGGAGCTGGGGTTTTTGTCCCCCGGTTCAGGGCGTAGGCGACTACTTTGCGGTGGCGGGACTGGTCTGCCGGGAGTAGCCCGACGCGCATGGACGCCTAGCGATGACAGGTGTTTTTTGTTCATATACATTTTTAAAGGAAGGCAAACTTTATGCATAAGTTTGAAATCATGTCTTTTAACGTCGGATATCACTTACTGGTACAGGGTGGATCTCAGTCGACGTTCCCGTCGCGGCAGTCGGGAGACGTAGCTGGTCGTGCAGCCCGCCCAAAACTTCTTTCCGCAGACTACTTTTACGTCATGGTTATTGTTGGTGAATGGGTTTTGTCTTTGGGAGTCTGTTGTTTGTGGCGTCCCCCTCCCCAGGCTTCTGGGACCTAGTGGATCTTGTCATGTTTTCACGTAGATTCGTCTAATTTCAGCAGGACCGAAGTTCAGGCTTTGCCTATGTCCGCCATATTGAATCCGGTCTGTGTCGTGTGTGTGTGTGTGTGTGTGTGTGGTGTGTGTGTGTGCGCGCGCGCGCGCGCGCGCGCGAGCGTGTGTGTGTGTGTGTGTGTTTGTGTGTGTTCGTTTCGTTCTTCTCCTGTTTACGTCTGTTTCACTTTGAGTGATATTAGACGTGAATAAATGAAGAGAGAATGGACTGAAGGAATGAATGAGTTAGGTTACTATCCGATATGTCCTATAAGCATATATAGTGTATGTAAGTGTTTTGTATGTGAGTGCATACGTGAATGTATCTGATATTTGGTATCTAAGAAAAAAAACAGGAGCTCTCTGCGCATGTGATACAAGTAGATGGTATCGTAAGCATGGGAACGAAAGATATGGAATCTGGAGTCTAATTACAGGTGAGTTAATTTTTAACACCCCAATTCATTCAATCTAACAGTATGCAATAAAAGAAAAATCCTTCACCATCTAATCGTTAAGGTGAAGGAGTAAAAATGCAGGCCATCCATATTATACCGCACTATGAACAACTAACACAAAACAATCTAAGAGAAAACCCCAATCGGACTATGAAATAAGTGTTCAGTGTGTGTGGTGGGTGGTGTGGGTGTGCGTGCGTGCGTGCGTGCGGTGCGTTGGGTGTGTGTGTTGGTGTGTGCCGGCGAGCGTGTGGCGCGCTCGTGTGTGTGTGTGTGTGTGTGCGCCGCGCGTCGCGCAATGTGTTTGTGTGCATTTGTTTCATGTGGTGCCGGCGCACGTAGGCGCATTCGTTTTTTGTCTGCATGTGCTTCTTATGAATGTGACCGGCGCTGTCACTGACCAGAGGGCACCGCGGTCCAGTCACCCTGACAGGAGTGCCCGAACATCAACGGTAAAATCAACGACAAAACCTTGAGCAAAAGGCGGTAAGCCTAAACACCAGAAATGGGAATCAGTGTTAGGATGATTTGCACCTGGCCGTGCACGTGCCCGCCCATCGATGATTGTGCCGAGAACTAATGGTGTTGCGACGACAAATTTTGCAGGAACAACACAGAACAGCAGAACTCTCACACTTCTCCCCGGCTTGTGCTAGCTGGGCCTCTTCCTTTACTCCGAGGGGAAAAAAAAAAAGTACCTGGGATTTCACGCATGCGTGTTTTTGTAATGCGTGGGGACGTTTTCGGTCTCGTCTGTGTGTGTGTGTGTGTGTGTGTGTGTGGTGTGAACTGCACTAGCCTACATTGCCGTGTTAAATATGTAAAAGGTAAACGCGGGAGTGTCAGTGCTCTTGCGAATGTCAGTGTCTGCATGGGCGCGGCGAGCGCGTGTTATAGATATATATATATATATATATATATATATATATATTATATATTCTATATGTGGTGTGTGTGTGTGTGTGGTGTGTGTGGTGCCTCGGTTTGGGGAACATTTAATTGCATGATCTATTGAGTGACAGATCTATTGATTTATTATTTATTCATATAGGAAGTGAATTAGGACTGGTGCATCTCTTCATGAAAGGGATGTTAATATGGTTGGACTCGTATAAGTGGCTGGATTCAGGTCCGAGTGGACAGACATATACCAAAGGGTGAAAACTAGTAAGTAAGTCAGCAAAAACTACCACCAGCTAAACCAAAATGGATGGATAGAAAGAACTGAATGCAAATCATCAAGAAAAAGTCATAATTGCTTTCAAAAGATTATCTTGAAACTAAATCTGGAATAGACTACCAGAGATACATTATTGAGAGAAACCTCTCGAAGAGGAGGAGGATGATTGAAAAGGCAAAGAAAAGGTATGAGACAAAAAAAAATAGCTTGGCCAAGGCAAAGAGTAACCCAAAAAACTTCTGGAAATAGTGCAAGAAAAATTGAAGATAAGCACTAGTATTACCGCTTTAAAAAGGGATTCTGGTGAAAATGGCAGTCACTGGCTCTGAGAAAGCGGTAACGCTCAATGATTTCTTCTAAAGTGTATTCACCCGAGAGAAAGTAGACAATCTACCCAATCTGACTAAGTCTCCCAAAAAAATTTAGAAGGCATAACTCTTCAGAAATAAGAGTCACCCCCGGCAGGGTGGAGGCTAAACTGAAAAAAAAACTGACCCCTCTAAGGCTCAGGGACCTGATAGAATTCCGGCCAAAGTCCTAAAAGAACTAAGTAAGGAACTCTCAATCCCCTTCAGCCATACTGTTGATTAAACTCCATAGAGACGGGAAGCATCCCGGATGGACTGAAAAACTGCTGATGTTGTTGCCATGTTTAAAAAGGGATCGAAACAGGCCCCAGGTACCTATAGGCCAGTCAAGCCTAACTTGTGTACATGCAAAGTAAATGGAGTTATGTGGAGGTATGTTATTGTGACATATTTTCAAATGGTATTCAAAACTTTTTGCAGACTGTCAACATGGTTTTTTCGCAAATAAAAGATCTTGCATGACTCAGCTGATCGAAGTCATGGATGATTTAACTGTCTTACTGATGACAAAAAAACGAATAGAGTGTAGTGTTATTTAGATTTTCGTAAAGCTTTTGACATCGGTGGCCGCATAAAAGACGATTGATCAAGTTGAAAAATTATGAATTGACGGCTCCCTCAAGACTGGATCGAGGACTTTCTGACTGACCGAAGACAGAGGGTGAGGGTAGGATCAATCATACTCTTCAACAAAACAGTTTAAGTGGCCCTCCCACAGGGAAGCGTTTTGGCCCAGTCTTTTCACTATATTTATTGATTTACCGGACGTCCCCCCCCGATATCGAGTACGTGTAAAATTTTTGCCGACGATACTAAGATTTATGGTGACTCTGCAAACTATACTGATATACAAAAGGACCTTGACAACGTGCAGGAGTGGTCGCATAAGTGGAACTTACATGGACGGGCAAGTATAAATCCCATTACCCAACAAAGGGCGTGGAGTTTAGGTTGTATAAATTAGCAATAGTTGGATTAATTAAGAAATGTGGCATTGGAATCCACTGAAAAAACAATACATGCATTACTTCTTCACGTCTGTTATAAGGTATTGTTTGCCACCTATAAAACTAAAGGCTCAATAACATATTACAATGTAGGCTACAAATTTATAATCAATTGAGAGCTTCCGTGCTGTGACAAAACAGGACATGAAACTTTCACAAACTCTTGACTGTTTATGCACATAAGTTTGCAAATGTAAAAAATATGTCGTTTTAATGTAAGACTAATTCACAGATGTTAAGGAACAATGTCATTTTGAAAGAAATCGGAGTGAATGACAATGATGACTACAGTTTTTTGCGGCTCATTTAAAGACTTTATTGACATGTTTTGGAAATGTACTTATGTTAAAAAGCTTTTGGAGTATGTATACTGATTTAGTAAAAGAAATGACTCGCGCACAAAAATATATGTCAAAACGGAGTCTCTCATATTTCTGGGTTTTTAATGTAACAATCTCAGTTGATTTCTATTTCTTGCTTCGTTATTCTTGTAGCAAAATATTATTCATTTAAGTGTAAGTTAGAAACAGTCTCCACAGGCAGCAGCTTTTGAATTATAGACCTAGAAAGAAAAAATAACTCGTATCTAACCATAAACCATATGGATTTCCATGCCCAGATGGCTTGCTTATGAGTCAGTTTCCAATTTCCAGTTGCTGTAGTGAACGTGTCTGGAACATGGTCTCTTCTGCATTAATATGTAAATGTGCATAATGCAATATATAACAAATGACAAGTACTAGAATAATCATGGTTGTTTTGTTTGTTTTGTTTTTTCTTTTGCCGATAATATTCTATGAAGTTCTTGTATGCTGCTTAAATTTTTTTTTGTATATTTGTACTCGAGAGATGATGTACTGTTGGGCAGTAACATTTCTTCTTCTTGCTGTGACCCAATCCATTCCGTCCTTCTGCTCGTTTGCTTGCTGTCCGTCTGTCTATCCATCTATTTGTCTTTCCTCCCAACTATTCGTGTGACCATATTGATCTCTCTTTCTGACTCCATTTATCCTTCATGCTTTTTCTTCAAAAGCTTGCATGAATTTCTTAACGAGTAGCGGTCGCAGAATACTACTATGTAGACTGTTTACCAAATATTTCCAGAAGCACTATGCCATGTTTGTGTCACTAAGTAAACATGCTTCATATACATAAATGATGCTATGCTGAAGCTATTTTGTTTTTCTTTATTTCTTTATCTGTTTATTCTATTTCATTTTCCTTTTGGTCTTGCTTTTATACCTAATTTTTGGTTGTTGCTGTTATTCTCGTTACTTCTATTCCTTCATCTCTGTTAAACAAAAACAAAGGAAAATATTTTGTTTAAAAAAAAAAAAAGAAGATTTTGATTAAATGTCCAGAGCAACGCCGCACACGTGTTATTTCCCATGCCTGTTTGACGCCCTGTTTTTTTTTTTTTGTTTTTTTCTTATTTTTTTTTTTTTAATGAAATGAAGCATAAAGCTCTGTCATGTCGTCTTAGTCCTGGATGGAACTCCATGACATCATGTCTCCTCATCCTCACCCACGGTTATCATTGTCAAAGTGCAGCATTCTGCCAGGCTAACCACGAGTGGGCTCTCACTTTTGACTTTCTGTCCTGGACACAGTGTCTGTGACAGGTTGGTTTCGAATTACTTAGTGTTCGGCGAACCTCCAGAGACCTGTCATCAGATGGGCGTGATGGTGGAGCAGAACACCCATAATTTTGGATGTTTATTGTGTGTTAAGTGTGTGAACTGAGGTCGTGTTGGAGTTAATCCCACTCGACAAAGGTGAGGGGAGAGTGAGAGGGGTAGGGATGGATATGGTAACATCAAAGGCACGCAAACACCAATTAACATCAAAACCCACGCGCGCGCACGCACGCACACACACCGCACACAGCACACCACACACGACATGCACACACACACACACTCAACGCCATTATCTTCAAATGAGTTGCAGTCATCACGGCTCCCTCCAAGATGGGGACGCCCATTTATCTCATCAAGTAGGTTTCCAACAAAATCTTCAAATAAACACATGCCATGGGTTTGTTGTTTGTGTGTTTTTCAGCAGCTGCTTCGCTGCTCCAGTCCCAATCTTTTTTCTGTAGAAAGCGCTGTTGGCGGCTGAACGGCCGCATTTGTTTAAACTGCACTGTTGATTCCCGATGCCATAACGGATGGCATCAGCAAGGTGTCGACTTCTACCTGCGCAGCGCCATGCGAATCGGGCGTAAGATTTCCAAATGTCCACCGTAACTAGCGCTATTGTTGGGTTGGTAGAAGCACGAGGTTGCTGGAGACAAAATAATAACAATAATATTATTATCATCATTATGACTGTCGTCATTAGATCATCCCCCTCTTCCTTCTCCTGCACGCCGTCATCAATCATTACCGTTTGTTATATCATTATTAAAACTATGCACCAAGAGCCACATGACAGCGTATCTGGACAGATGCCCGCGCAACAGGCAAACACAGAAACAAAACAAGAAAACAAAGGACCAGTATATATGTACACACACACACACACACCACACACACACACACACACACACACACAGAACAGAACAGACAGCCGGCAAAAAAGGCCACTGAATGTAGAGACAAAATAATGACTTGACTTACGTTGAATCACAAAGGGAGCATACCTGCACTATGTTGTAAGGCCAAACAAGCGACTGATTTTAAAAACGCAAAGCGACTGAGTGCGAAACACGATGTGCGGAAATCGTAAAAGTGTAAGGGGGGTAATTCATGTTAGAGTTCGAATTCAGCAAGAGTAATCCTGTCATTCTCATGGGACAGATGCTGCTGGTGAGCACATCCAAAGCAATGTTTGCTACATAGTCTGCTTAACACTTCCATCTTACAGAGGAAACATGGGCGTGAAACGGTGCAGGGATAATTTCCTTGATCAAGAGTGTGTGTATTTGATGCTGATAAGATTGCTGAATGAGTAGCGTAGGTGACGTTGTTGTGGGGCTGATGGGGGAGGAATGTTGTCAGTGGGTCCCTCATCACGTGTCCTCAATGTATTTCTAAAAAAATTGGATCATCTTGTGAATCAGGGCGACCATCCTTGTAGGTAGTTAGTTTTTTCACTTTTGAATTGTTTTTATGGCATCGGTGTGGTGTGTGGAGCTACTAGATTTTCCCTCTCACTTGAGCCATGAGGGGTGGCTGTCGAAGTCGTGTCGATGTGGTTCAGGTCCCCAGCGACGTGCTGATGGTCGTGCGGCTTTGAGCTGCATCCAGGACTGGTCTGTGTTCCCCATGAGGTGTGTGGCTCTTCACGTGAGCAAGGCTATGCGGTTTGCCTTTTTTCCTGTCCACCCTATGGGTGGTGGAGGGGGAGTGGTGGGGTCGTATGCCGTGGGGGATGACCTTGTCTATTCACGTCTGAGAAGGCGTGCCCCTGTGGAGGGCCGTGGCCATCACACTCTCTCGTCCCGCCCATGTCGCCATGGTCAGAGTTATCTGTGAGGCTGGTGAAGATCCTACCTGCTGCCTGCCCATCTGTCCTGGAGAAGAACTGACGCCCACACCGTGGTCTGTCCTGGTGTTGCACATCCGTGAAGGGGGGGTCCCGTACAGATAGTCTTGAGTTGCGTTCACCTTGGTGGTGGAGTGCAGAACCACCCTTCTCCTTCCTCTTCGTCGTCAACAGAGGGTCGACCAAGGGTGGTCCATAACCCCCGTGTTATTGAGTGGTTTGTGTGACAGCGTGTGGTATTAACCGATGTGCCAGATGGGCAAGTGTGTGCTTCTACATGCACACACTGCTGACACACTGCACCGCACTGGGGCAACAAATTCTGGGTCTTCGGTTTCCCCGTTTAGGGCTTTGCTTCACCTCTCTGTGATCCTCCCTTCCATGTACCCGACTGTTAACAAAACCATGTAAGGAAATGTGCAATGTTTGGCGTGTGCCCGTGGAGAAATCAACCTATGAGTGTTGTGTAAAACATGATTGCTCTGACTTTCATTTATCTATCTGTTTATGCATTCATTATTGTATCTATTTATTTATTCGTGATAAAACCTAAATTTTCCTTGTAGACGAAAACCACAGCCGCCCTAAGGCAAGCTGAAAGAGGTCTGGACTCGCCTACTCGTGGGGCCTGGCAACAGCATGAGCTCTTCGCTGTCATCTGCTATTCTATTAACTAGGTCGGGGGAGGGGGGGCCTAGCTCGTGGGGGTGGGGGGTGTGGGAGTGTGGGGGGGTGATAGGAGCTCTTGGGTGGCAGGGGGTGTGCCTATGGGGGGAGGGGGGGGTATTCTATTAAGAAAAAAGAAAACAAAAAAACCAGGGGGGGGGGGGGGGGGGGGGGGGGGGGGGGAGGGGGGGGCGTCGGGAAAGGAGAAAAATGATTCTATTCTGAGTGTATCGCCGCTGCGCCTCAATATACACACTGACGCAACAGCCTCGATCCTACCTGGATTATACAGGTCGTTTAGGCTGATCAGATACTTCTGAATTGTATATCATGGGTTTTGAAACATAACGCGGCTTGAAGTGACCATACACGGTTTTTGTATTTTGTGAACATCCTCACTGATGCTTGCCCTCTCTTTGTTCTGAGGGAGCAAACAGTATTTTGTGTTAAGGCCAGCCATTTGGCCCTGAATAACTGTCAGCTTATTTGGCCCTGAATAAACCGTGACTGTGAGCTGATTTGGTCCTGAATAATTTGTCAGCTGATTTGGCCCTGAATAAATGTCGCTGGATTTGGCCCTCACTAATTGTCAGCTTTATTGCTTATTTGGTCCTGAATAACACTGTCAGCTGATTTGGGCCCTGAATAACTGTCAGCGTGTATTTGGCCCTGAATAACATGTCAGCTGATTTGGTCCTGAATAAACTGTCAGCTGATTTGGCCCTGAATAAAATGTCAGCTGATTTGGGTCCTGAATAACTGTGAGCTGATTTTGCCCTCAATACTGTCAGCTGATTTGGCCCTGAATAACTCAGCTGATTTGGTCCTGAATACCTTTGAACTCACTGATTTACAGCTAAAGATGCGGGACTGTGGGTGTAGCTGTCTGTGCTAATAAAGTCATGTGTGTACTGTTTTTTTTTATTGCGTGTGTTGTGTTTTGCGGCCTCTTGTCTGTTTTTAGCTGTTTGAAGGTCAGCGGGTGGTAGGGAGCTAGGCCTACGTCTGGCTTGGGGTCCCACGACACCGATAGAGTTGTTCTGGCGTGCGCCTTTAATTAAATATTTGACTCTCCAGATCGATCTGTTTCTTTAAACAACCCATAAACTGACAAAAGGCAAACCTACTTTTCAACAATTGAAAGAAAGGGTTTACCTTCACCCCCCCCCCCCTCCCGCCTTACCACCACCACCCCCACACCCCCACCCCGAACCACCCCCCACCCTCTTTTTTTCTTTCTAACAAGTCTGTTCATGGCCCAGCAATCGCACTGTCCAAGGTCGACATGAGGCAATGCACTAAATAGCCTACATCCAGCTGACAGAAAAACCAACCAAACAAACAAAAACAAACACAAAAAAGAAGAAAAGGAGAAAGACAAAGCGAATTTTGGCGCAAAAAGCGATGTTGGGAAATACTTCTGACAGAGGATCCAACGAATCGCACTTAGAGCTCTTCATGAAGAATGGAAGTGCAATGCTCCTGATTCGTGCGTCATAATCTTGTCGAATGTGCCATCATGAAAGTGAGGGTGGAGTGTCAAGATATAGGCTACAGACAGCAGAACGTTTTTGGTTCAGTGAGGCCACTTCTCTCTCTATTACCAATCTCACAACAGGTTCCTCCTGTTATGGAGCTGGGTGCTGTAAGTGCTTGCCTTCTTTACGGCAGAAGACCAGACGTGTGTGTGTGGGTGTGTGTGGTGCGCAGCATGTTCTTCTCTTGCATTTAACGCCCGCCCATCCCACCCTTCCCTCACATACATACGTCTAGGTTTTCCACACCATCTGTTAACACATCATTTCCCAAAATGTTTTTCTTTTCGTCTCGTGATGCAAAATACGACAGACATAGCTGTCATAATGTAGAATCTCCACACTACCACATTTTGTACAACTGATAAACTGTAAACAAAAAAAAAAAAAAAAAAAAAAAATTTTTTTTTATTTATTATTTTTTTGATTTTCAAAAAAATAGAAATGAACTTAAAAAAGAAAGAAAGAGAATACCCTATTTCCTTTACATGTCCTATGTTTGCTAAATCTGTAGACAGATTACCAATTGACTGCTTAAATCCGAATCAATCCTTTGAATGATGTAAATAGACAGGGCGAGAGAGATCAAAGATGAATATATAAAGGGACAGAGAACGAAGAGGGGAGATATAGATGTGTGTGTGTGTGGTGTTGTTGTGGTGTGGTGTGGTAGAGTGCGAGAAAGAGAGAGAGACAGACGGAGCAGACCAGAGAGAGTAGACACACGAGAGAGACACACGAAGACACAGAGAGAGAGATTCAAACTTTCACTGTTCACTTAAAAAAAAAAAAAAAAAAAGAAGATAAAAACAGGATTGATTTAGCAAATAACCTTACGAATATTATTGTCGCGTTTTTAAGGAGATGATTTGGGTTGGAGACACGAAGTGGATATTATTTATTTTTGTTGTTGATGTCAAGTCGTCAAGAGGCAGCCCCACCGGAGGAGACACTGCACTGCTGCCGAGTCACTTCGGTGGTGTTCAGTGGCGCCTGTTCTGATCTAACATACGCAGGACACCCACCTACTAACCCCCACGACGACAATAATTGCTTAGTCGCGGAGCCGGCGTGAGTGAGCTCTCCCTCCGGAGGGCGCCACCACGTCCGTCCAACGACAGCCCCCATGGACTCGCCGATACCGGTGACCCCCGACGGAACCAAACCAAGGCCACAGACGTGGAGAGGACATCGAAACTGAGGTCACCATGAGAGCAGGGCATGAAGGGCCACAGAATTTGAGACTTTTTTTTGGTGACTTTCTGATCGATGAGAATGATTGATTAAGATGATGCTACGGATTTCCATTTCGGTCTGAGACTACATGACAGGGCTGTACTCTACGCTTCCTTTCATAATATATCCCGGCGTCACCAGGCCCGAGAGATACAGGCACCTGCAGTGTTGGTCAGGAAATTTGAGCAACACTCTCAGAAACGCATCCATTAAGTGGATGAAACTCGACTGTGTGGTCCCAGTCTTCCCAACTGAGTCCGCAGCAAACTCAACTCTGGGTAGGAGCCGGTCGGGGCAGAAAAACCCACATGACTCTGATGGATTCGAACCCACGACCTCCCAGCTCCATCTTATCTTGAGAAGCATTGAAACGTCTGGTGAGCTTACCCATTTGACACAAGTGAGCGAGAATACCATGTTTAAAGGCTCTAACCATTTAAATGTGATAGTGAGAATGACAAAACAAAGATTTTTGGGAAGAGTGAGAATGACAACAACAAAGATTTTGATCTGATAAGTGGAAAACAAAGTTTCATATTCACTTTCAGCTACACGATTTGCCCTGATGGCCTCAAGAGAGTCTGCTCAGGGAAATGGGCTACCGCAGTTCTGTTCCAACTCGCAGCTGTTTCTGTTTACAATAAACAAGAACTGTTGACCCAGCCAACATCTTCTTCTAACCATGCAAACGAAAAACCATTAATACGTAAACGGATTTCCTGAGAAGAGAGAGAGAGAGAGATAGAGAGAGATAGAGAGACGAGAGAGATACTTGGTGTCGTAATCATGACGTATAGTTTTTGGCCATTGCTGTATCTGCAGTAGTTGTCGTTCACGTTGTACACGTGAAGAATCTTTCGCTGCATACACCATTGTTCCTGTAAGAATACCCCGTGAGATTCCAATGTTGATTACCCTGCGAGACAAAAGATACATAATGTCCTTGTTACTGGTGTAGTGCTATATGTATTCTATATTATGTAATATCATACTGTATCACATTATAATATATTGTATTCCATCATATCATCTTATATCATAGGCCTACTATATTATACTATATTGTATCATATTATACGTCGTAGAATGTAATACTATGTCATATTATATCATAAATGACGTTCTATTGTATCACATATTATATGTTACTATATTGATTGCGTTGCATATCCTATCGTGTCGTACTGCATGGTACTGATTTGTACTGTACTACAGTATCATATCTGACTACGTCGCAATGTAATTATAGCATTGAACTGTATCGTACTGCCCAGAATTCAATTCCTATTGTGTTGAATGTATTATGTCGCAAATGCATTGTACTGTAACTTGTTTTATATTGTGCTGCGTCCTAGCCTATGATCCTATCTACTGTGCTATATTGTAATTTGACTGTATCATATTGTATTGCATGATCCAATTGTATTCAATTGAGACTATAAAAACATAAAACTACATGTTATTATTATGGTTTTTTTTAATTGTCACTGTTGCTGCTGCTGCTGCTGCTTTTTTCAAAAGTGAAGACAATCACTTATGTCTGATGATAACAGGGTAGACACAACAAACAACACCCAAAACTATTGAACAGGAATATCTTCGTTCAACACAACACCCGAGACGTTTTTAAACTGTTGCTCTAGAGCCGCTCAGGAAACAATGCAACAAAGCCGCGTACAGTTTCATGTTTAGCAATGAAAGATTCACATTAATTTCCTTCAACTAATATTTGTCAAAAGCTTCCGGATGAGCAGTGAACTGTCAGAGGGTTCACTGTGTATAGGTCAAAGCTTGAATGGAAAACGCGGCCTTTAAATCTTCGCTGAACCGATTCAGGTACCCATTTACTGCTGGGGGGACTAAAACATAGGTTTTTTCAAGGTTTTTTTTTGGTTCCCATAAAATCCTCCTCCCCTCTCCCCCCGCCCTCTTCCCCCCCCCCCCCCCCCCCCCCCCCCCCCCCCTCCCCCCCCCCCCTTCCCCCCACGTGTGGTTTTTGAACTCACGACCGTCAGCTCCCACAATCGATGCACCATTCGCTCGACTTCGGGGCCCCTCAATTCTAACATATGGGTCAGAAATATGATATCGTACACATGGTTGTTGTCGTTGCTGTTGTTGTTGATGATGAGTTTGTTGTTGTTGTTGTTGCTATCATTATCATTATCATGAATTGTTGTTCTTGTTGTTTGTGTTTTGTTGCTGCTGTTGTTGTCATTACAATTATCAGTGGTACGAGAAAGTGTACTTGTAGTAGTAGTTATGATAGTGGTGGTAGTGGTGGTGGTAGCAGTCAGTATTGCTGCCAAAATCATATTACAACTGTCCTCTCATTCCTCTCCTTCCCTCTCTTTTGTCAGTAGCATTGTCATTGTACTAAGTGCTATGATCATTTCCGTATTATTTCAAATGATTATCTTTCCAGTAGTAGGGGAGTAGTAGTTGCGGTACTAGCAGTAGTGGTTTCTTTATTTTATTTTAATTTGTATTATCACACACACACAAACACACACACACCACACACACACCCACTGAGAGAGAGAAGAGAAAGAGACAGGAAGGCAGAGAGAGAGAGACGAGAGAGAGAGAGAGAGAGAGATTTACATTTTCTTGATAGGCAGCTTAGGTGAAATGACACTTTTTGGAAGTTTTGCGCAGAGATAGTAGTTTTCATCATTAGCGAGTTTCCAAAAACATGTCCCTGCACACACACACACACACACACACACACAACACACACACAACCACACACATACACACGCATGGGCGCGGGCGCACACTCACGCACGCACGCGCGCGCGCACACACACACATACCCCCACCACACACACACACACACCACACACACACACACACACACCACACACACCACACACTTACTGCGAGCACGCGCCCTCACACACACACACACACACACACACACACACACACACACCACACACACACTACACATCCACCAGATAGCTAGCGTTGTCGATTATGTGGCAACACCCGTATAATCTGCAAACGCAGTTGCCCCACCCTTCTATTCTGTGATGTTATCAGTCCATCGCTTTGTCTCTTTTTTCCTCCCCCCCCCCCCCCCCTCATCTCCCTCCCTCAACAGTTACTAGAGGACTGAACTGGCAAGGTCACTGAAGCTTGTCAAGCGGCCATGCCCACTGAGTTTTGTTTCTTCATAATGCGCCTGTGTGCTGCTCTATCCTTGAAAGTAAGTAACAACAATGCAGAATGGATACATGATGTCCTTTCTAACGTTTGAATTTTCAACTAATCTAGTTGAGAAACTGCACATTAAAATGCGGCATGTAAGACAAAAGGGAGCATTTTGTTGAAGCCAAAAGAGCTTTTTTGATGTCTCATGGGGGAGGAATCAAATCTGAGCTACCTTTCCTTCTCTTGTTATCCTCTTGGGAGGGAAGGGGGGGGGGGGGGGGGGGGGAATTCCACCTACATGTGTAAACGTATATTACAAAATATATCCCCCCACCCCCCCCCCCTCCCCCCCCCCCCCCCCCCCCCCCCCCCCCCCTTTCCTTCACACGACCGCAGCACAAAGTGTTGGATCTTACCGGTTATGGCAGTGTGGCATCCAGATCGTCGACTTCGTCCGTGTCACAGATGTCGCTGTCCGCCCAGCAGCACTGGGCCCAGGCCAGGATCAGAACCAAGGCGAAGACTGCGGGCAGGTCTTCCTGGTCCACATCGTGGTTGTTTCCTCACCTTCCTAGTTTACCTGAAAACGTCAGACTCCAGTACTGAAGCAGCACCAGACCTGTCTATCTTTACAACAGTGCTTCTTTTTTTTTTTCTTTTTGAAAGGCACAGGGCCAAATTAAGTCACACACACCACACACACACACACACACCACACACACACACACACCGACACAACCTCACACACACACACACACCACCACACACACACACTCACACACTCACGTCACTCACACACACACACACACACACACACACACACACCACACACACACACACACACACACCACACACACACACACACACACACATGGTGAGAGAAATTCTAATTCTGTTACCACTTTCCGGACCTCATTACTAGAACACTGGCCACCTACCAACTGAAGCCAGCTGAGTTCCCTCCCCTCCACACCGTCGCCTCGCCTCCCTTCACGTCGCGATTGCTTCAGTCACCGGCGTTCAAAATTCAATGTAGATAAAAAAGCAGGAAGGCAATGGATACAACTTTATTGGTCTCGTTAAACAAATGAACTACACTTATCAAGCAACAAGATGGGTGTTTCCAGCCAAGTGTGTATGGTTCCTGCATGTTGGATTCAATATCTTGGCAGCAAAGCTAAAGCAACTGGAAAATCAGGGAGACTCACCACCGCTCCTTTTCGGCTATCCAAAATAATAAATGTAAACATATGCGCGCATGCGCTTTCATGGTTCTGATTGTCCATTTGATAACATTTCGCTCAAAACTATTATTATTATTATGAATACATACATAACGCCTATTCTCGGCTAGAGACCAAGCTCTAAGCGATTAACAATCACACAACGGGCTGCCTTCCTGGGTAGTGCCGACTGAAGATCTGTCAGCTGGCGCTTCATTCAGTCGTTCCTCGAGGCATCCAGTCCATATTTTTCAATATCGTTCACTTAATTTACTTACTTCCTTCATTCTTTCCATTTCTCACGCAGGTGCATGCTATGTGTAACGTGTCATCCATACTAACAGCCAAATAGGCCTTCTCTTCCGAAAGTTAGTGATAGGATTTTACGTGTGCGCAAGATGTTATGCGTGCGTTCACACACGGAACTCGGTTTACAATGTCATTCGAAGGACTGTACGGGAAAAATGGAGTCAGAACCAATGTTAACTCCGAAACGGCCTGGCGGAGATTCGAACTTGCAACCCCAGGATCACCAAGATTACGAGTCCTGCGCTCACCAACTGAGCTTTTCCGGACTTGAACTTTAAAGTTGAACTTCATCGTGATTCATCCATGGAAGACTCTGTACAGCAAAAGTGTAAGATTATACGCTGTGGATGTAATCATTATCAACAGCATTGTTCAATCCACCTCTACTGCTAGCCCCATCCCACCCCTTGACTAGACATGCACATGACACCACCTCCATCCAACTTCCCGACCCTCCACCACCCCCTACCCCCTGCCCTGGACACCTGTAAGCAATCACGGCTAGTAAGTCATGGACATTTCTGCAACAATAACAACAACAAAAGAGCTGTCGACTCGTAATCAAACTATCTTTAGCGACTCGGATGCAATGAAAATACGTGTTCCACGCAAAAGGTAAAAGAAAGGGAAAGAAAAGAAATGTAAAAGAAGGCATCAAGAAAAAGCGGAACCAGTAATTTATTTCATTTAATTGTTCCCAGTGAAAAAAGCTGTGCTGCACGAAAAGAAAATGAGTTATGACCTGTAATTCAACCTGGCAACTAGTATCTAATGCAGAACAGAATTCAAATTTATTCTGGCAAATGATTCCCTCTTCAAACACATTTCCTAGCACACAATTAGCTCTCGGTCGCTTTCCCTAGCTTCACTGGAACTTTCTGTGAAGTTTAGAACTTCTCTTCTAGATTTAAGGGGGACCCACCAATCCTGTCCCTTCCTATACGACATGATAAGTCCTTGTAGTGTACACGAACAATCTACACAAGCATGCATATTAAGATCAATCCACTGTTTTACAGCGTAGTTTGAATTTCTCTATCTATCATTTAGCTGCTACAGTACTTTGCTCCATAACATTCAAATTTTATAGTCTCCTAGTATAGCAAACTCACGCATTCCTCTCATATCTTAATTGGGGCAGACGCGAAAAAGCTTGCATTGACTTGAGATGCCGAAAATGTCTACTGATACATCGCGGCGTGGCGGCAATTGTTCTTCTTTAGTTTAGGAAAAGCAAAAAAAAACCTTAACAAGCAGTGGTTGACTAGCGTGGCTAGTATGTGGAATCATTGTTCAAGGGAATTTCTACAGATTAAAAACAACCTTGATCTGAGAGTGGTGGGCGCGTGGATGGGTACACGGACAATAAACTGTGGAAATTCCGTTAACACAACACTATGAACAGCCGAGTCCCGTACATGGGGGAGAAGAACAGGGATTGATCAAAGTGCTCAAACAGGTTTCGACGCGAAGCCAGAAAATCGCGGAAACCATCCCGTGCTACGTCCGATTCAAATGCAAACCACGAATAGACAGCACTGCACAGATGCGTTGTTCAAGAATGGTCGGCTGCATGGATACAGTTTCCACCAAAGAAAAAAACTAATGAACTAAAAAAAAATAAAGAAGAAATACCCAACGACAGAAAAATGTTAGGAGAAACAGTCCACTTTTCACCTTACTCATTTTATTGCAAGAAGCACCCAATGAGGTCAAATAAAGAAGGAACAAATCAGAACCACAATGACAAGAACGCAACCAGGGGTACTTCATTGTCCCGACTTCTCCAAGGCCTCACGACAAAGTCACCATACCTTGCTTGTCCCACAAACTACTTCGATAGCGGCTTCGAAGGCCGCACAGTTCATTGATTGAGTCGAGAACTATCCTCAAAGACCGACCGCAGGCTGTCGTGTTGAGGAAGCAGATCGCGACTTTGTCCTTGAGAATCGGCGTCCCACTGTGATCCAGTCCCTGTGCCATGACTGGCTCTATGCTGTGTACGTCATGCACCTTCCTGGTAGCATCAAGTCAGAAGTCACGATTGTGTCGTAGAACGACACCATCGTGCCATCAGATCATTAAACGGAAATTATCAGCAGACGCTACCTACTGATCTCAACTCCTCCACCGTCTGGGAGAAAAGAATGGTTCTGGAATTCCATCCTCAGAAGTGCTCCATGCTGAAGCGCTACCGCAAGTGGGAACAGATCACGCCAGCGTATTGGAGGCTTCCACGGGCCCTCTGCAGAACGCCAGTAGATCTCAACCTACCAGGAGCCCCCATCCAGATAACATAAATGGGCATCCCATAGCAATTCCATCCCAGCCACGCCAACAGACCTGTAGCTTTCATCCAGCCCAACCTCTAGAATCGGCAACAACAGGTCAGGAAACGACAA
>JADBJO010030682.1:10000-17607 GCA_016801955.1 Conus betulinus | reverse complement strand
TGGTTTTTTGACTAAAACTAGGTTGTGACCGCTGTTTCTTTTGTCTGGTACTATACCACTAGATGTGACGCTGTGTGTGCTCTTCCCTGACTACAACTAGTGCTGTGACGCTGTATACCCTACTAGAGGTGTGACGCTGTGTGTTTGACTCACTCTGGTGCCGCTGTATACCACTAGGTGTGACGCTGTGTATTACAACAACAAGATGTGACGCTGTGTATACCAGGTTGACATGTATACGACAACTAGCGTGTGACGCTGTGTGTCGACTACAACGAGGTGTGCCGCTGTATACCACTAGATGTGACGCTGTGTGTAGACTACGCTGGTGTGACGTCTATACCACATAGATAGATGTGGACGCTGGTGTACGCTCCACTGAGACCTGGGGCTTTGTACGTTGTATTCCCACAGATGTGACGCGTCTACCACTAGATGTGACGCTGTGGGTACTCTAAAGCTAGTGTGTGATGTATACCACTAGATGTGACGCGTGTGTTGACTACAACTAGGTGTGACACTGTTACCACTAGATGTGACGCCTGTGTGTTGACTACCAACTAGGTGTGACGCTGTATATGTGACGCTGTGTGTTTGACTACAATACTAGGTGTGACGCTGTATACCACTAGGTGTGACGCTGTATACCACTAGATGTGACGCTGTGTGTAGACTACAACTAGGTGTGACGCTGTATACCACTAGATGTGACGCTGTGTGTTTGACTACAACTAGGTGTGACGCTGTATACCACTAGATGTGACGCGTATACCACTAGATGTGTGTGGTGTGACGCTACAACTAGGTGTGACGCTGTATACCACTAGATGTGACGCTGTGTGTAGACTACAACTAGGTGTGACGCTGTATACCACTAGATGTGTGTTGACTACAACTAGGTGTGACGCTGTATACCACTAGATGTGACGCTGTGTGTAGACTACAACTAGGTGTGACGCTGTATACCACTAGATGTGACGCTGTGTGTTGACTACAACTAGGTGTGACGCTGTATACTAGATGTGACGCTGTATAGACTAGGTGTGACGCTGTGTACCACTACAACTAGGTGTGACGCTGTATACCACTAGATGTGACGCTGTATATACCACTAGATGTGACGCTGTGTGTAGACTACAACTAGGTGTGACGCTGTACCACTAGCTGACGCTGTACCACTAGATGTGACGCTGTGTGTTTGACTACAACTAGGTGTGACGCTGTATACCACTAGATGTGACGCTGTGTGTGTGACTACAACTAGACTGACGCTGTATGTGACGCTGTATACCACTAGATGTGACGCTGTATACCACTAGATGTGACGCTGTATACCACTAGATGTGACGCTGTGTATACTACAACTAGGTGTGACGCTGTATACCACTAGATGTGACGCTGTGTGTTGACTACCACTAGGTGTGACGCTGTATACCACTAGATGTGACGCTGTGTATACTGTAGAGGTGTGACGCTGTATACTAGGATGTGACGCTGTATACCACTAGATGTGACGCTGTATACCACTAGATGTGACGCTGTGTGTATACCACTAGATAGACTGCTGCTGTACCACTAGGTGTGACGCTGTATACCACTAGATGTGACGCTGTGTGTAGACTACAACTAGGTGTGACGCTGTGTACCACTAGATGTGACCTGTATGTTGACTACAAACTGACGCGCTGTGTGTTGACTACAACTAGATGTGACACTGTATACCACTAGATGTGACGCTGTTGTATACAACTAGATGTGACGCTGTATACCACTAGATGTGACGCTGTATACCACTAGATGTGACGCTGTGTGTTGACTACAACTAGGTGTGACGCTGTATACCACTAGATGTGACGTGACGCTGTGTGTAGACTACAACTACTAGATGTGACGCTGTGTATACCACTAGATGTGTGACACTGTATACCACTAGATGTGACACTGTATACCACTAGATGTGACACTGTATACCACTAGATGTATACCACTAGATGACGCTGTGTGTTGACTACAACTAGGTGTGACGCTAGGTGCCTGTTCTGATCCAACATACGCAGGACACCACCTACTAAGCCTTCTACAAACGACGATAATTTGCTTAGTCTCGGAGCTGGCATGAGTGAGTTCTCCCTCCGGAGGGCGTCATCTCTGCTGCCACGCTCTCCACGAGTTTCTTTCTACTATTTGCTTATAGCGCTTTCTTCTTGTTTTACTGTTCTACCCTTCACTGGCTGTTTGTCCGCACTTGTTTTCCCCCACTACTAACTTGTTCAACAAGCACACACGCGCGCGCGCGCGCGTGTGTGCGTGTTGAACAAGTTAGTAGTCATACACGCACGCACGCACGCACGCACGCACACACGCACACACACACACACACACACACACACACATATATATATACACACACACACACACACACACACACACACACACGTACGCACGCACGCACGCACACACACACACACACACACACCACCACACACGCACACACACACTCTCTACAACTAGAGTGACGCTCAATAATTACCCCAAGTAGGATGGCGCTGTAAATAGACTCCACAAGTATGTGTGACGCTGTATATAGATGACGACGTGGACATACGCGGACAGGACGAAAACTGCACCAGGCTGGTGGTGTCATCTGACAGGCCTCTCGTCTCGACTCAATGGTTTTTATTAGACGTCTCTTTATCACAGATATTAAGCTACAAACGATAAAACTTATCATTTCCACACGATTTTCTCACATGCCCCCATACAAATCTATCACACGACATTAATACCCGAATAAACCTAGACGTTTTGCATCAAACGTTGAAGCATGAAAGAAAGCATGCGACTGTCCATCTGTAAACATGACACAGACATTGCAGGGTGAGCACGAGTAATTTTTATTTAAACCAAACCCAACCAAACAAAAATAAAATGAAATAAACAGACGGTGGGAATAAAATAGGAGGATGGACCTATCAAAAAAAATAAATACACACCTCCAAAAAGAAAAGAAAAGAGAGAGAGAGAGAGAGAGAGAGAGAGAGAGGAGAGAGAGAGAGAGAGAAGAGAGAGAGAGAGACAATCATACGTTTAGGGTTAAAGGGTCCTCATAGCAATCTAGCTACTTCTGTTTAGCTGCAACATCAGTCATGCATGTATCACACAGAACAAGGGTTTTATTTGGGTTTGTCGGTAGTAAGACCATTGTCCTTTGTAAAATAGCAGACACTCTTAAGACAGATTTGACACCAAAACAAGTCGCCACAGAAATAAGCAGAACATCCTGTGTTCCGTGTACTCTGCCTTCGTGATGTGCTAAGCCTGTCTGATACTTGGAGTTCCCATCTTCCGAAGTAAAAACTGTCGTCTACGATTTATTCAATGTCCATGCTTTCCTCGTGATAGGCCTACAATACGAAATGGATTGACGATACGTGACAGTTCACTATCTGAACTGTGTTATGATAAATTAAGCAGTTTCACAGCCTGAGTTGCTCTACAACGGGTCAATATGCAAACAAAAGAAACTAACAAACAAAACAAACAAAATTTCAAAAAAAAAAAAAAAAAACACTGGAAAAAAAAAAAAGAGAAAGAAAAAAAAAAAGAGAAAAGAAAAAAAAAAAAAAAGAGAAAAAAGAACCTCTCCCAAAAAAACAACAACAATAACACAAACAAATAAAACAAACAAAAAAACAAACAAACGAGTGTGGCATAGCAGTGGACGCCAGGGGAGAGGTGGCAGCTCTCCTTTGAGGGACACTGATGTGAGAGATCAGTGTCGGGCGGCGCAGACAACCTTCCAGCCATGTGGGTGACGGCGGGTCTAGCCTGTGTCGCCGGGGGACGGCTCTTGGAGATGTGGGGCGATTGGCGAAGGAGCGCTGCCTGACTGCGACTACCGTGGCCTGGAGGATACCGTGCTGTTTTGAGGGGTGGCAGACACGGGGGCACTCCTTAGGGGGTTGGGCTGAAAAATTGCCCTCTCGGCCGCAGTCAGCGAGTGCCCGCCAAGTTTTAGGGGCTCGTGCAGCGCTCCAGCGGCTTTCGTCCTGCTTCCTCCTTGAGGCGGCCTCACGCGGCACAGGACCATCGCCACCCGAGCATGAAGAAGGCCGCCCGGTGGTCCTGAAGACAGCCTGATGATGTTTGGGGGACAGCAGGCAACACACCCGACGACCCATCGTCGGTCGACGACCAACAACTTAAAAGTGAACCAACGTTCAAGACCAATTTCACCAAACTTGAACCAGCATTCAAGAGGACAACGACCAGAACTGAGCCAACACGAGCTCTGGAGACGAATACGACGACCCCCATTGAAACCTACCTACCACTGGCAGATGACAGCAGTTGCCACAAATATGTAGACATATGTCTGCAGGAACCTTGTCCTTAAGGGCCACAGGCCGATAGGACGTTAATCTCACCGTCAATAGCAATGAACCAGCCTATTTCCAAAGTTCGTTCAGGCCCAACTCGGAGGAAGCTGAATAATAGGAAAACTAAGGTCAAGGAAGGGCGAATATTCCTACGCTGTTGGGTGAAACGCGAAAGAAGATTAAGAGAGAGAGAGAGAGAGAGAGAGGGAGAGAGAGAGAGAGAGAGAGAGAGAGAGAGAGTTATTATTCATAAGGGTAACAGATGAAAAAGAATGCGCCCTTTTTTTTCCCATCTGGCTCTTGTCCTTTCAGGGTTTAAGGATGGTAACACGCAAACGCTACTTCACGGGTGTAGAACTAATTCTAACAGTTTGTGATTCATATCAGCATAGAAGAAAAACACACATACACACTAAAACCGTCTGACAGAGTGACACAGATGCAGACACAGACAGACAGACAGAAAGACACACACACACACACACACACACACACACACGCGCGCGCGCGCGCGCGCACGCGCGCGCGCACAAACTACTAGGCACATAATTTTCCTATGCAGAAAGAAGTATAGAAAGGTATCAAACAAAGCATCAGTCACCAAAATAGCATCACCGGCATAGCCTGAGGCGGAAGGAACAGTGACTCACGAGACAGTCATGGTCAAGTGCACAGGCGTTCATGCTCAAGTCTTGCACATAAAGCAAGACTGTCATGGTGAGTGAGGAAATGGGGATAATGAAATGAGCAAAAAAAAAATGTGCGTGCACCTCTCTCTCTCTCTCTCTCTCTCTCTCTCTCTCTCTCTCTCTCTCTCTCTAGGCTGCGTGCGCGGGGGGGCGTGGCTTGCGCGGGGGGGGGGGGGGGGGGGGGGGGGGGGGGGGGGGGGGGGGGGGGGGGGGGGGGGGGGTGCGCGCGCGCGCGCGCGTGTGTGTGTGAACGAGCGCTTATATGTATGCACACGGGTATGCACATGTGTACGTGTTTGCGCGTGTGTGCGTTCGCATGCGCGCTGGTGTGTGTGTGTGTGTGTGTGTGTGTGTGTGTGCATGAGTGTGTGCGTGCGTCGTGTGCTCTTATTTGTCTGTGTATGACAGAAAGAAAGAGAGACACAGAGAGACCCGACAGAGAAAGAGAGAGAGAGATCGGGGGTGGGGGTAGGGGGGAGTGCTGGGAGGGGGGAGGCAAAGGAGGGGAGACGATGTAAAGACTGCGTAAGAAAAGATGCGCGCACGTGTGTTTTGCATTTGTGGAGAGAGACAGAGAGAGACAGAGACAGAGACACAGAGAGAGAGAGAGTTTCTGAATACCAACTGACACGCCTATATCTTTAGGCCCACTAAGTAACCGATGTGGAACTCCCCCACCCCCACCTCCACCACCACTCTGACAATGAATCACACGGTCGCTTCAATGTCACAACTCCGCCCGTAAAGCCGGAACAGTCGACGACATTTTCAGAAAAGACTTGGGAGTGAGAAAAAAAACAAAACGTCAGTATCATGAAGTTTTAGAAAAAAACAGCGAGCGTACGGCGTGTGAATCACCCTGCGTGTTTTTCACCATCCATTGAGTACTTCATTGAACGAAGCGAAATATCAGGATGGGCGCTGAGGTCGAAAAAAGGGCGACTGCATGGTTGTGTTATCTCTGAGAGAGAGAGACTTTGACACTTGATATTTTATTGTCATTACCAAAGAGGTCTTTTGACAAGGGGGGGGGGTGGGGGGGGGGAGGGGGGTAACAGAACAATAGCAATTTCCTCTCCCTTTCCTGCAAACAAATAGTACACATTCATTCCTAGTGTGTATCAAATCAAAGGTTAACAAAAGCAAATAAATTCGTAACATTTCCTTATGTCCTCACGCACAGGAGTAATGCAGTAAGTTTTTTTTTTTTTTTTTTTTTTTTTTAAAATCTTAAGACTGACTCGACCATCCACTCAATCAGATGATGACATTGTATCTTACTGATCTCTGTTCCACATGCGATGAATGATAATATTCATTCATATATCTCTTACAATGCATTATCTTAAATTTCACTAACCTTCATCTGTCTAATTTTCATGCTTCCGCGATGAATTTCGCAGAGAGAGAGAGAGAGAGAGGAGAGAGAGGAGAGAGAGAGAGAGACGACTTCTACTACCACAACTTCTACTAGTCTATGATGACAATGACTTGACAGTGGTGGTGGTGGTGATAATGACGACGACGACGACGACAACGACGACATTGATGATGATGATGATGATGATGATGATGATGATGATGATGATGATGATGATGATCATGATGATGATCATGATCATGATGACGATGATGAATAAAACACGGGGTATCAGAGCAACATACATGGGGGTGGGGGTGGGTGGGTGGTGATTTGCACCTCAGTATATATTTGGGGGGTAGGGGGGGGGGGAGGAGTGGAGGTGGTGCGGTGCGGTGACAGTGATGGGAATATGAGAGGCAGGAGAAAGCAGGGAAGGGGAGGGAGCGCGGAGTATGAAAAGGTGGGGGGGTGGGGATGGGGATAGGGGTGGGGGAGGAAGACGAGGGTCGGGGATGTGGGAGGGGACAGGAGCTAGAGTAGTGACTCGTTTGAAGCAAAGCGGAGTAAACTTGCCAGAAACCTCCACAGAATTAGGCGAAGGGAGCAGAAACCATTCAGCCATTACCCGTCCTCCCCATCCTGTGGTGCAATGACCTACAATCATAGCACTGAGGATTAGTCTTCATATCGGTCTCATAGCCGGGAGTGTGGGGGGGGGGGGGGGGTTGGAGGGAGGGGGAAGGGAAGGAGTGGACCGCCGTCCCCCCTCCCCCCCTCCGTCATCACAGATCGGCGAAATGGCTTACTTTGGCACGTTTGGTCCTACCTCTACCACTGGGAGAGGATCTGCAGAACTCCCCCACCCCCCGCCCCGTCCCCCGTTTCTTTGGAAAGCACACACGCCCTTAGAAAACATTCAAGAGAAAAGTAGAAAGAAAAAAAAAAGGAAACAAGAAAAAAAAAAAATCAGCTTTTTTTTTCATGCCGCACGCTGTATGAAAAAAAGGCCGTCGGCTCTTTCTACCAACAGAGGACGTTACAGTTTTTGGTGCAGGGGCATGGGTGGGGACGAGTGGGGGTGAATTATGGCTGAACATAATCAGTAAGACATTCGTTCTTGACCTCTAACTCTTCAAAACAACGTTTCGTTTAGATTGAAGAAGAAGTAGATTTTGG
>JADBJO010030681.1:0-17608 GCA_016801955.1 Conus betulinus | reverse complement strand
CTTTAGACTCATAAAAAATGGATATCTTGAACGCTTAAGAAAACATAAAACCAAAAACATGATTTAGCGGGAGGGTCCCTGAGGGGCAGAAATCAAACTACATCCCATGTGTGTTTGCGCACGCGCACCATCACTCACGCACGCACTCACGCATCACGCACACACACACCCATTGTAATCATACAGCCCAGCAGTCCAGTGTAATCGGTATACCACCCCAACACTCATGTAACCATACACCCCATCACGCAGTGTACTCATACACCCCAACACTCCGTGTAACCATACCACCCCAACACTCAGTGTAACCATACTCCCCCACACTCACTGTCCAGTTCTGCTTCAGTTTGCTATTCAAGGGAGATAAGTGATAAAGTGTCCATCACTGTCCGTTTAATGACTTGTGATATAGTACCGTTCACTGTGTGTTTAAATCACTTTGATATTATGCAACATACATGATTTAGCTCCCATGAAGGTTACAGGTATTTTACAAAAAAAAAGTGTCTCCTTCCCAACCCTTAAAAAAAAAATGGTTTGGTTTGGTTTGGTTTGACCCTCGTTCTCAATGAATACAGATCGACATTTTCTCGATGAAACCTATCGTACACAGAATGTTCAGCTATTTTTTTTGAAGCATATCAGCATTTCCAGACAGGTAGGAAGCTCTAATCCCTCCTAAACATGGGCTTCCACACTGATGCACTTTTTATTTTAGCAGTAGGCTTCAAACATCACAACTCGGTACAACAGAATTTTTGAACTGAGACATGTATGTTAAAACCAGCCAACATTTCTTTGCCTTTAAACAGAAATATCACGTTAGTGCGTGACATGGCAGTAAGTTAGAAAACCACGTGTTTTCACTCCTTAAACTGAGTGAAATGAAATGCCCAACAGAAGTATGCCAGCTTTTTGAAAGCATGTCACTGTTGTAGTGAACATTTCAGGAGCTCAAAACAACTGATTCGCAAAGCGACACGTCTGACCGCTTATATGGCGGATATTGTAAATAACAACTCTCTCTCTCTCTCTCTCTCTCTCTCTCTCTGTCTTGATATGATAACTATAACAGGATTGATTTTTTGTACTCCCTCTCCCTCCACCCCCCACGCCTCCATCCTACCCCCTCCCTTCTCCTATTTCCTCCCCACTCCTCCCTCATCCCCCTCAGATTTCACCCCCACCACCTCCCTCGCCGTTTTTCCCGCTGATTTTCGCTCTTTGTATTTCTTCGTTTTCATTATTTTTGTTATTCCAGTTTCTTTGTTTTGTTGTGATGGCTTGATGTAAAAAAGAAAAGTCAGTTTTCTCTACTTATTCAGTGTTCCATCTGAAAATAAAAATTTGACTTTGACTTTGACTTGAAAGCAGCCCAAAAGCCATGAGGTAAAATGCATGAGACACGCCCCCTGATTGGCCACGCGCAGCTCAGCTCCAGAACAGCCGTGCGTGAGCTACTCGGGGGGCCAAGATTCTGGTCCCAACTGTCTTTGAGAAGCAGCTGAATACAAGGTACAAGATAGAACAATGTAATGCATCTGGGTAAAATGCAAAGCAACGTGAGTTTAAAGGTTAATGGACAACGTACATTATTCCAAGGCACATATGTTTTCCAGCTGAAAAAGTCATTTTGAGTGTTCATATAATGATCATTGCAAGACATGCATATGTTTTCCAGTTGAAAAAGTCACTTTGAGTCTTCATATCATAATCATACAAGACATGCATAATTATGTTTTCAAATTGAAAAAATCATTTTGAGTCTTCATACCATAATCATTGCAGGACATGCCTATGAATATTATGAGTGTGTTCACATAATAATGCTAAAATGTATGAAGTACTGGAGTTGTGGACTGAATGCATTGCAGATGACTGTGCAAGATGGTCGTAAGGGAGAAATGCAATGTTGTGTACTACATTTCACAGGACGGCTGTCCAGCACTGGGACTTTGAAAGGCTCTGAAGGAGAAAGAGTCAACGATGAACCCATGAATCCCGTCATTCTGTTCAAACTGAGGTCTCAGCAAGGTTTTGATATTAGTTTTTTTTTCCTCAGTGATTTATGCAGACGAAAACTTACAGTATTTTTTCTTGTCTCTTTTACTTCTTGTCTGTGGGTGTATGTTTTTCTTTCCCCTGGTCAATTAACGACCTATGTGTCAAAATCTTCAGATATGAAACATGTCCCCTTTGACAGTTACTGACTAGTTACATTGACAGTAATGCCGAAATACATGAATGGCTGCAAACTGGAAGTTTACTATTTTCCCCATCATTCTTTATAGAAAATTATGACAATGGATCCAGTGATAAACGTTTTATTTTGATCTAGTTGCAAAGTGAGACGACTGCAGGTGGAAATCTAAACAAATCTTAAATAAGTGTCAGCGAACCGCCAAGAGAAACGTGGACAAACAAGTCATAAGACAAAACACGACGCGTTTCGACCTCTGAAGTCTTCTTCAGGTACTGAATTTGTTGGTCGAAAATAAAAACTGGGCTCGCTGTAGACCTGACAAATGAAACAGCACACTAAGTAGGGGCATATATAAAGCCACGAGGCTAAGATGAAATGATCATCGCCCCTGAACCTGAACCTGAACCTGTGCAGCATGTGTGGCTAGTTGGTTAATATCTATATTTGCACTGGCCTATGTTGCTCACCGACAACGTTCCGGATCGAACAGGATCGGGAGGTTAGCCCACGGACTTGCTTTCCTTTTATTATTGCCTTCTTATTATACTTTATTTTATCATAATATAGGGCACGCATACAGATCTGCGTAATAAAATGTCGAAGACTCCATCAACTGCAATTAAAACAAGTTTTAGGCTTATGTAGGCCTATATTAATGATTTTTTCGTTGCATATTGTGTTGTACCAATTTGTGATTGTACCGTACAGTCAGAACTTGAAAGTCTGAGAAATGGGTGATTTACATGAATATTTTAACCGCGATATTTTGCACAGCAATCAAAAATATTTTCACCGCCCGTAAAATAATCATCGTTGTTTTTTTAGATAATTAAACATGAATTCAAATAAATTATGAAAGTTAGCTTGAAAGGGAGACTACTCTCACAGGCAGTTCTCATAAACTTTTAGTGTTTCTCGGGGTAATTCACTAAAATGGGTGAAAAAGAAATCATGTTGTGACTCTTATCACACGTTATCATTAGCATACAACATGCTGCAATAACTTGTACTGTTTTATTTATGAACAATATGGGATACTGGAAGTAAAACACTTCAGTCTACCGCACTCGAGAAAAACTACCAGTAGATACATTAAATGATTACTCCCACACAGCAGTGTCTGCTCTGTCTGAAATTGCCTCTCTGCTGTTTGCGTTGAAACTGAAAGAGGCAGAGTGCTTCGGTAAGAGCAGCTTGTTCTGTACAACCAGATGGTTTTGTTTTCTTGTTCAAACAGATAAGAATGAATGCCTTGAATGGACGTTGTTATGACTGTAATTTGAAAGAGGTCAGACATCCTCCGGGTGTTTATTTTGAACAGACCAGAGGTCAGAAAGCAGCCGAAGCAGTTAATGATATGCATGCGCAGTCTCCTTGTCTAGATTTTGCGCTCGCAAATTGTTTCAGATGTTCATCGAAGTTCTTTCCTACTCTACAGTTCCATTATGTTTAATGGAAGGTATTCTAATCATTGTTTCACCCTTGTGTTTTTTTTTTAGCGGCGGTAGCGGTAAAAGCAACACATAAGTAACTTAACCAAGACTAAGGATAACTTGTAGCAAGCCCCATAATATAAGCAGAAACTGTTAGTGCTGCCACGCAGGTAGGTTAAAGTTGGAACCAACTTGAAATTGGTGAGTGAAGAGCAGATCATGTGTGGAGCAATTCACCCTTATATCCCCCCCCCCCCCCCCCACCCTCCTCCTCCTCCTCCCCTGTTAATGAGATTCGCCATTTAATTTTATTTTGCCCATGTAAAATGTGTGTGTGTGTATGTGTGTTTGTGTGTGTGTGTGTGTGTATGTGTGTGTGTGTGTGTTTGTGTGTGTGTGTGTGGCTATGTTGGTGGGTGGGTGGGTGTCAAAGCATTGAATGTTAGCTCCATCTTTATCTTTCATTACAGAGCCCTCCTGTGCTGCCACTCAAACCTTCACCATTCCTGCTGTCAGCGTGAGTGATGCACTGAGTGTGGTGTGTGAGCTACCCTGAATACGCTGGTGCCTGTTACTCTCACTGTGCATTTGTGTCTGCTGCTGTGACTGTATGTGTGTACTGTTGTGAGCGTGTGTGTGTGTGTGTGTATGTGTGTATGTGTGCACACATGCATGCACACACACAAACACAGGCAAGATGGCAGAGTATGGATGGGGTATCACGGAGCCATTAGCCAACAGAGCCCGTAGTGAACTAAACGAGATTCCAGAGGAGAGGGCGTCTGCAGTGGCTGCTGTCCAAGCTTTGATGGAGACTCGGCCTGATATAGGTAAGAATTTCTGTTTTTGTTTTTTTTTTTTTAACATCATGTATTCATGCGCAACATCATGCAAAACAGCTTTCTACACCAGTTGGGAAACTGAAGTTTGTTGCTAGTCTACAAAAAATCTACTGGAATACAGTTGTGTTTGTACAATGAAAGGAAGCAGATGCCAAGCTGAAAATGAAAGACGGTCCAGATGTCTTCACTGCACTTTCTATGAAAATCATTATATGTGTGAGTCAAACACTGCTAGCAAACTGGCCATAACCAGCAAGAGTTTTGATAAAGGAGTCATACTAATAGTGTACCAGACTGAGGTAGTGAGTGTTATTGATTCACATGAAGTGCTGATATCTAACTTAAATTCAGTCTTTTGTTAACTGCAAATGAAAAGGAACAAAAGCGTATACATGCTGTTAAGTTCAACAGCCTACTCTTAATCCACAACTGATGTGATATACAAGAGTGGCCAGCCAGCACATTGATTTAGCTGACGATGATAGTCATTAATCTTACAAGTCAGTTTTGATCAATGTTAGTGTGTGATCTATTAATTAAAACACTGTGACACTGACGGAGTAACCATGAGTCTGTGACGAGTCACATGACAACTCCACCCGGGTCAGTTCCAACCACCCTCTTGTACAAACTGTACAAACTGTACAAACACATGCCCCCGCCCCCCCCCCCCCCCTCCTTTTTTTTTTTTTTTTTTTTTTTCTGTCTCACAAAACAGCAGTATAGAATTCGCATCTATGCCAACTCTCCCCCTCTCAACAACACCCCCCCCCCCCCCCCCTCTCTCTCTCTCTCTTGTCTCCCTGATGCAGCAAAAGAATCACATGAAAAGCTTACGTCACTTTTTAAACTATGTCGCCGGTCTCCTTCCCCCCCTTCCCCTTTACACCCTCTGCCCTCCCTTGAGCCCAGCGGACAGCCTGGCTACAACAACACTGGCAGAAAAAAAGATGAGGTTAATTTCAGAGGCTGTCAGGCGCCTCAACCCCCCCTTCCCCTCTTTCCTCTCCCATCCCTAGCTGAATGCCTGCTTCTACTAGATCAGAGAACAGCACCCCTCCCTCCTCTTCTACCACCTCCCCCCCCCCAAATTCACCACCCGCACACAGATGGGTTGTGCGCATGCCAGCGCATGATGCAGTTATGTTAAACAGTGCTTGGTCAATTAGTATTACCAACTGATCAAAACTGTTGTCCCCCATGTAAGTGGTGGGGAGGAGCAACCCCCCCCCCCCTTTTTGACTGACACAGTAAATGAATGGTGCTGAAGTCTTCAGAATAATACTGCGAATTTTGTTTGTCTACTTTACTTATTATTGGTGTCTAAGCCTTCAAATTGCAAGATAGACCTATGTGATCTGTTTAGATTGATTTACGTCCATTTTTTGGAACGGGGTTTTTTTCAAAGATTTTGATCACTTTGAACTACCGTTTGAATTTCTCTTCTGAACCCCCAGAGCCCAGCATATGACTGTGTGTTTGATTTCCAAGTTCCAAAAGAAATTCGATGACCACTCCAGTTCCATTCCACCCTTGAGAATTCGTATTCTTCCACATTTGAACAATGCAGATATAGACTTTGGAGTCATTTGTGATTTATCCAAGTTTCCCTGATGACTCGCCATGGACTTTTCTTTTTTTTTTCCCAGAGATCCGGTTTGATTTAGCTTCGTACCGTAAAGATACCACTAGCTCCTTGGCGTACAAGTCCTTTTTTGCTGAACTGTGTTTGAAGTTTCCATCCTTTAGAAGAATTTTTTTCACTGACGGTTCCAAATCTGAGGAAGGGGTTGCCTCTGCTGTGTTTAGTGCAACAGGTCCTTCTCAGAGATGTTCTGAACACATTTCCAATGACGGCTCCATCTACACTGCTGAGTTGACATCCATGGTCTTAGGGGTCTTGAAATGGCCTCTATATCGAAACATAAAGATTTCTTTCATTTTGCTAGACCCCCTTTCTGCTTTAGAGGCCATTGCCAGCCGTAACCTCAAAAACACCCACAGCTGCTGAAGTTATTTGTACACCTCTCTGAAATCAGATGGATACAATATAGTTTTTCCTCGGGTTCCGAGCCATGTGGGGCATTCGAAGCAACGAGGTGGTGCCAAGAGGGCCACAAAAAAAGAGTTGAGCAGATCATCTGTCCCTCACACTGATCTGAAATTCAAAACCAGGCTTATGTCAGAGACCTCTGGCTAGAGGAATGGAACTTGCTGATGGATAACAAACTGTTTAAGATCTGCCCAGACCTGAGTGAAAGTGTTTTTTTTTACCATGTTCTGGAGGTGGCTGTAAAGAAGAAATAATAGTCTTGTGCTGTTTGCATACAGCTTATCTTTTAGAAGGTGAAGAAGCTCTGTGATATATTCCATGTCATGTTCCACTCAGTGAAACATTTTTTTAGAGTGTTGGGACTTGCAATATGAGACATACACACACTTTACGGCAGACTCCATGAAAACCTTTTTCAGAGATGTCCCATCTGATGTGATCTTTGAATATCTGATAGAGCTTAACATTTTTCATCTGATACAAGATTTTACAGAAGAGAAATTTTGAACGAAACTTCCGGTGTGTTTTTAGAAGGTTAGTTTCAAAGGATTGCGTGAATGTTTATTTTAAAATTTTATTTATTTATTTTTTTAATGACTTGTGTGTTGACTTCAACGCGGTGACAGCCCTGTTCATAGTCGGCTGGGTTGTAAGCAACATTGTCATAACTGTTTTTCATAAAAGTATGTAACAGCCCTGGAAACGACCATGATTACTACCCATGTATGTGGGTGCGCACGTGTGTGTGTGTGTGTGTGTGTGTGTGTGTGTGTGTGAAGTCAAGTCAAATTATCTTTAATGAGGGCTGAAGAATATTAGCTGTCAAAGTTTTTTTTTACATCCTGCCCACACACAAAAGAAACAAAGAGAGCATACAACAGGGAAAATTACAAACAACATTTCAAAAGCGCACAGCTTCAACCATACAAATATGTATATTACTCATATATTTACAGCATATGAAAATAATAACAAACTATTGTTGGAACTTCAATTTCAAGTGTAGTTAGAGAGAGAGAAAAAAGAAGGGGGTGTGAACTTTCACTGTTGCATAGACTTTCCATCAGATACTTTTTAGTGCTTTTTATAAATGCCTGTTTCAAGGGACATGATTTGAAAGAGGAAGACAATTTATTCCATGCATCCCCCTCCAGAGTGTACAAAACTTGATTTATAAAGATTACTTCAGGGTCTGGGAGAAGACTGTTTATGTACATATCTTTTTCTGTTGATGAAAAGCTTTTGATGATTTTCTTCGGAGCTGATCCAGTCATTGCATTGTGCATGCATAAGCATTAGTTGAAGTAGAGTCTGTCTTTAAATGGAAGAATATTTAGAGTTCTGTAATCATTCCTTGTCAAGGTACCAGATTTGAAATGAATCAAGTTGATGGCCCTTTTGTGTAAACAACTTACTTGTTTATTTTGATTATTTTCACAGGCATTATCCCATGAAGTGAATGCATAATTAATAACAAAAAGGATATGTGCATGAAAAGTGGCTTCCTGGCCGTAGCGCGTGTTTGTCCCCAGTGGCCCGAATACAGCACGATGATGCGCCTCCCGAATGAGAACGAGCTGCCTCTATGGTGTCATACAACTACTAATGAAATGAACGGAAAAACGTGTAGTGTGTGAATTTTTTTGTGTGTGTTGGTAATTTTGGTAAAGGGAGGTAAAAAAAAAAAAAGTGAATTTTTGTTTCCACAGCCTCCCATTTGGATGAATGGAGTAGATACATGCATATGGAGTAAACATGCTGTGTGTGTAATTGAGTGTTGCAAACGTGGTGAGTGACAGACCTCTGCATCAAGACCGCTGGTAAATGTGTTTATGTGCTTGTGAAGGATGTGTACACAGTGTGCTATCCCCCCAAATTGGAACACAATGTTGAGCAGGCCAGGCTGTGGTATCCTTATTCCTATTCATCTCCATAAATACCGTCTTCTTCAGCTTTAGGATGAAGATGATACTACTACTAATAATAATGGTAATTATGAGATCATGAACTTTTGTCTTCTTTTGTTTTTTTTTCGCTTCAGAATACCTGCGTTCGGACGACGCTTTCATCCTACGATTCCTGCGTGCCCGCAAGTTCAACGTTGAAGAAGCATTCCGCCTCTTTGCCCGCTATTTCGAATACCGCCAGACAAACGGAAAACTCTTCAAAAAGTTTGAGGCCTCAGAGGCCGGGGATCAAGGACGCCTTATTGGATGGCCTTCCTGGAGTCCTGCCGGGCTCCGACCACCGTGGTCGGCGCATCGTCGTGCTGTACTCGGCCAACTGGGACAACACGCGCTATGGCCTGGCCGCCATATACCGTGCCGTCCTGCTGACCCTGGAAAAACTGATTGACGAGGAATCGTCGCAGATCAATGGGTTTGTGGTGATTGTGGACTGGAGCGAGTTCACCTTCAAACAGTCATCCTGGCTCAACCCCCGCATCCTGAAGCTGATGATTGAGGGACTGCAGGTGAGACTGAGGGGAGTAACAGGTGGGACAAAGGGAGTGATAAGGTAAGATGGAGGGCAGGCGAGACTGGGGAGGAGAAGAAGAGCGGATAACTAAAATTCAAGGGGCAGAAAAGTGAAATTGAAGGGACAGGCAAATAGGATTGAAAGAACAGGCGATTACGATTGGAAGAACAGGCATTTGATATTGAGTGACAGGCAGGTGAAAGTGATATGATAGGCAGGTGAAACTGAAGTGACAGGCAAATAGGATTGAAAGAACAGGAGGTGAAATTGAAATGACAGGCAGGTGAAAGTGATGTGACAGGCAGGTGAAAGTGAAGTGACAGGCAGGTGAAACTGAAGGAATGGACAGGTAACTTCGAAGGGAGTGGCAAGTGACTTTGTAAGGGACAGGCGTGTAGGAATGAGGGGAAAGGCAGGTGAAACTGAAGACAGGTTTGGTAGAAGGAAGAGGTTGGCAAGATTGAAGGGATACGCAGGTAAGATTTTGGGGACAGGCAGGTAAGACTGAAGGGCGTGCAGGTTGAATTGAAGGGACAGGCAGGTAACATTGAATGACTGGTAGGTGAAAATGTACAGGCAGGTAACATTGAACAAATAGGCCGACAGTGATAACATGGATGGACAGGTAAGGAAGATTGGAGCACAGGCAGTGAAATCGCAGAGACAGGCAGGTAATACTGAAGGGACAGACAGATAAAAGTGTAGAGATATAGGTAAAGCTGTGAAGCTGAGAGAGGCAGTAAAGTGAGGAAGAAGGCAGGTTAAATTGAAGACAGGCAGGTAATACTGAAGGGTTAAGCAAATAATGTTGAAGGACAGGCAGGTGAAATTGAACGGACAGGCAGGTAAGTAGGAGGAAACTCTAGGGATGGTAATTGTAGTGGTAAAACTCAGGGAGAGCTGACAGCAGCAGGTCTTCAGAGAAGAAACCCAGTCAGACAAGTGTTTCAGCCCTGAACTCCTTACACTCTGAGGGGGCCGGGCCACATCCAGGTCATGACTCCCAGATGCCCTTCTACTGCTAACTTTTTTTTTTTCCCTGGCACTGCAGGGATTCAAATCCACAACTTGGATGGGTGGGCGTCTTTGGGCGTGTCTTTTTAGGTAAATGTCCGTACCCCACTGCTAACCTGACACCTGTTTGAAGTACCACAGATCCAGCTGGAACTCTTTTCGGCTGCCTCTGTCATTGCCTTCAGGGGTTCTGATCCTCTTCTTACCTGAAATCCTGAGCTGTTTCATGAGGTCATAGGCTGAGTGTCTACAAATCCCCTTGCTCCAACTTCTATGGTGAGGATCCAGGCCTGGAATCCAGGTTCCCTGAAACTGCTCGCTAGACTGGCATACTTCTCAGTCTTATAGAGGTGCGCTTGCTCCATTCTGCTTTCAAGTGACACAGTGAGTTGATCAGGATCATTTTGTTTTGATGAACCTGAGTGGGGAACAATATCCGGTCTCGTGCCACTCTTCTTGATGATCGCTGGATGGTTCTCCCATTCTGGAAGGTCTGCTGTGCCTTCCCAGTCATCTGCTCCACACAGTAAAACTCTGCTTCCATGCTCTTGATATCACAGCTGTTCAAGACCATGATTTGTGGCCTCCTGTCGTGTAGAACTTTGTTGTTGGTGCTACTGGTGGTATAGATCTTCTTCAGCAGTACTAAACCGCATGTGTGATCTCTCCTTGAGCACTTGGTTGTGCCTCCATGTATACCCTCCCTGGGTTAGTGCTGCTTTGCATGAACTGACGACATGTTCCACTGTTTGTTTGCTGTGACAGAGTGGACACGTAGGGTCATCTGATTTCCCCCATTTGATGAGGTTCAAATTCGATGGCAGGAGGTCAAATAAAGATCTAAGAATGAAGCTGACTCTAAGAGGTGCCATGTGCCATATATCATTCCAGGTGAGACTTCCTTTGCAGTGTGTTTTCCCACGTTGTCTACTTTCTTAGTTGGCCTTGCTGGACTGCTTTCTGGATTCTCACGGGCGTCCTCCTCTTTCTTCAACTCCTCTATTACCACGTCTCTCTTTGCTTTCCCTTTTGCTTTTGACCACCATTTGATTTTCTGTTGATTCCAGCCCCTGTCTGTTGGTCTGTGTGTGACCTGTTATTTCCTTGATCTTGAGGTTTTCCTTGCCACCTCTACTGCCTCCTGACTCTTCCATTTTCTGCCCGTCTTCAGCTTTGGCTGGACTGATCTCACAGTGCTGTCTTAGGAATCCCCCCCAGCATGGTTAGTAACCTTGCTTTACCCCTTTGTATCCCTCGAGAATGGATTTTGGAGGAAGCTTCAGCTTTGTGGCTGTAGAGTGCGACATCAGTGAGACCTGGTGGGACTCCTCGCCATTTCCTTTGATATTTGTTGATTTTGGCCTCCATTGACTCCATACTGTTTGTGTTGATATCATATATCAGAAGAAGCCAAAGAAGCTTTCGGATCAGCATGAACTGCGAACACCAGACATTTGTACTTGCCAGGAAGCTCACACTGATCTTTTATCTGCAACCTGACCTTCTTCGGCCATTCGCTTAGTGTCCTCTCCCCTCTTTGTGTCTTTCAAGGAGTCATCATACCACCTTCCAAGGCTTCTTAACTGTTCTTCAGTTACAGTTGGAATGGCTTGGCTGGCTAGGGTGAACTTGACTGTTTTTGCTATTTTTTTCTTTTTCACAGGGAGAGGGTTTTTTTTGATTTCTTTGGCTTGAAATTCATCCTGGATGAAGCAAGTAGTTGGTGTGTCTGCTTCAGTATTTTGCATGTTCCGTCTTCGTTAGTGGAAAGCACTGTTATAATCATCCATGAAGGCCTTTAGAGGGGGCATTTGGTATCCATACCTGAGATCAGATGGACCTGTACAACTCATAGCAGCTTTCAAGATGACCTCCATTGCCAACACAAACAGTATTGGAGAATTGCATAGCCCATTGCTATACCAATTTCCAGATTGATCCAGTCTGTTGTGTGTTCTTTTGTGGAGAACCTCATTGAGAAGCCATGAAAGTACTTCCTCAGCATTTCTCTGATGTTCTTTGGGACATGATCATCTTGAGGCCAGTTGAATCGTCATGTATGGAACTGATCCATATACGTTTGCCAGATAGAGCCACACCCACACTGAGGTCCCCGTTTCTCTGCCTTAGCTCTGTGGATTGCTGCTCAAATCATAGTGGCATGTTCTACACAGCCAGGGACTCCAGGGATGCCTCCCTCCTGGACTGACCAATCCAAGTAGTTTATTTTCTGTCAGGTATTTAGTTGCAAAGTGAAATGACTGCAGGCGGAAATCTAAACAAATCTTAAATAAATGTCAGCGAACCGCCCAGAGAAATGAGGACAAACGAGTCACAAGACAACACACAACACGTTTCGACCTCTTAGGTCTTCCTCAGTGAAACAAAGACGAACAAAATAACGAAAATGCACTTAGCTTTGATTGCTTCAGATTGCTTCTGAGTTCAGCGCAAGGAAGAAGGCGTTGAAAGTTCTTCCTTGCGCTGAACTCAGAAGCAATCTGAAGCGATCAAAGCTAAGTGCATTTTCGTTATTTTGTCTTTGTTTCACCTGAGGAAGACCTAAGAGGTCGAAACGCATTGTGTTGTTGTCTTGTGACTCGTTTGTCCATGTTTCTCTGGGCGGTTTGCTGACATTTATTTAAGATTTGTCAGGTATTTAGTCATCTGGTTGCCATGATAGAGAAGATTTTCCTCTGGACATTCAAAGTGACATCGGTCTAAACTGGTTGATGTCTCTTTAGGTTTGCTCTTTGAGAATGTACACTCCATCAGCTATCATCCATTGGTCACTGATCTTCAGGTTCCAGCATGCTGATTTTATCATTTTATGTAGCCACTTGAGGACGTGGGGACATTTCTTATACAGTAAATATGGTATTCCCTTCGGATCAGGCAAAGGTTTGGCTCTTGGCTTTCTTAACCACTTTCTTTATCTCATCCAGTGTTGGTGGTTTTGTCGTTGAACTTTTCCTTTGGTGCTGCCGGCTGCACCAAGCCCTGGATTTCAAGTGGTGCATCGCGCTGAGGGTCGGAATATATGTTTTCCTGAGATGCTGCTCAAGGGTTTCTTTGTCCACTCTGAGTGTTCCAGATTTTTGGCTGCTCGAATAGTTTCCTGGCAAGAAGAAGAAATCTTGGGTTTTCTTCCTTTTGCTCCTTCTCCTTCTCTTGCTGATTCTGCTGTGCTGAGGGCGCTGTGTTGCGCTTTCAGGTCTTCCCCCCAGAGCTTCTCCTCCAACCCTTTCTTCTCAGCTTCTGAGGGCAGCCTTCATCTGTTTTTTTTGAGGTTCTTCTTTTTCTTTCGGTGTTATCCATCTCTCGCTGGCGTCTGGAATTTTGAGGAGGTGTCTTCAACTTTGGTTGTTTCACTCCACAGGTGTCCCCACAGGTTCCGTATACAATGTCTCCAGATGTAGCTAGTTTTTGCTCCAGTGCGCTTTTTCCTGTCAGCACATCCAGTCTTTGGACTATCTTTTCGTCTAATATCTCCCATTCCACTTTTTGCACCTGCGGGTGGTAGTTGAGTTTCTGGCGTCTGGCACTGAGAGCCTGTACAAAGTCCCTGTCTGAATGATCAGCCATGGATGTCCCTTGGCACTGTGGTCTGAATCCTGACCTTGGTTTTCTGACGTCTTACCTGTGAGCGCAGTGCGAGGACAAAGGGCACAGCAGGTAATATGTAAGGCACAGGCAGGTAATATTCAAGGGACAGGAGGTTAAAACAGAAGGGACAGGCAGGTAATATTTAAGGGACAGGCAGGTAATTTGAAGAGACAGGCAGGTGAAAATTGAAGGGACAGACCAGGTGAAATTGAAGGTACCAGGAAGGTGATACTGAAGGGATAGGCATGTAATATTTAAGGGACAAGCAGGTAATATTGAAGAGACAGGCAGGGTAAAATTTGAAGGGACAGGCAGGTGGGGACAGGCAGTTGGAAGAGAAGGGACGGTCAGGTGGAACTGAAGGGCAATAATACTATGTGAATACTGAAAGGAGAGGCAGGTGGATTTGAGTTGATGGGAGGTTAGATTGATGGCGGAGACAGGTCAGGTTCTAAGGGAGGGCAGGTAAGCAACAGAGACTTGGCAGGTCAGAATAAGGGAGGGGGTGCAGACGAGATTGACACTGGCAGTGCCAGCGTTACGTAATACTGTAGTCACGCTCTTTGTTCATGGCTGCATTCCTGCACCAGCTTGGCGAGGGGTAGGCAAGCGGATGAGGAGGGATGAATATGTGGCTAAGCAAAAGCTTTGCAGAAATGGGGAACCAGTGTGGAAGGGAAAGAACGTTTCTGTTTTAAGCAGTGGGAATTACGTGTTTAGTTTGCAGATTTAAAGAACAAACCTGGGGCCCTTTGATTGAGCCTTTGCTGACTGATGTTTGCTGGCTAGACTGCATTGGTCAGGTCATATTGGGGGTGGGTGGGGAAGGGGGGGGAAAAAAAGCAGAAAATTAGCTCAGTGGTAGAGCGCCGTACTTGTAATCTTGGTGATCCTGGGGTTGTGGGTTCAAATCTCTGCTGGGCCGTTTTGGTATGGAGGGATTTTTTCTTTGGAGTTAACATTGATTCTGATTCCATTTCCCATGCAGTCCATCGAATGAGATATAAGGTTCCGTGTGGACGCGCCGCGTAACATCTTGCACACATGTAAAATCCCATCATCAGCTTTTGGAAGAGAAGGCCAGTTTGGCCGTTGGTATGGATGACACGTTACACATAGCATGCACCCTGCATGAGAAACGGAAAGAATTAAGGATGTAAAGAAATTGAGTGAACAGTATTGAATGATATGGAGTGGATGACAGGGAAATGACTGAATGAGGCGCCATCTGGCAGTCTTCGGTCGGCACTACCCAGATGGGCAGCTTTGTAAATGAGTGTGGATTGTAAAACGCTTAGAGCTTGATCTCTGGCTGAGGATAGGCCTATATATCAATATTCACAATAATAATGATAAAGTAATAATAATATAAATAATAATTTACACACAGTATACTGACAGCGAGAACTTGAAATACACACTTGTCCACCTTACTGGTTGGAAATAAAAATCAGTTTAGTTTGAGTCATCTCTTGTTTTGGTTTTTGAAGAAACATGTTAAAAATGATTTATGCCTCATGTCTGTCCAAAGAAATGTCAGTCAGTGAACTTTTCACAAAAGCCAGTAGAATTTGGAAACATGTTGCAGTATATCTCCGCTCAAAAGGTCGACCTCTCACGTCTTGTGGCTGGTGACCACTGGCTGCTTACGCTAATTCATGGTAATGATCAAGGTCAAGTGCAGTGCATCATTTCCCGCAGGTCAAAGCTCTGATACTAACTAAGTGAACGTATCAAAAACATCACGACACAGAGTTTGTCTGCGCAAGTGAGTCTGCACCTGCTCTAATGTATAACATTTTTGTTTGTTGTAAAAAAAAAAAAAAAGAAAAGAAAGTTAAAATGATAACAATTTTAGTTTTTTTTAAATCAGGTGTTTGAGGTGGGTCTTTAAGCCTGAATTAATTTCAAATGTAACAAAATAGAGTGATGAAAGTCTCCAACCAACTAGTCCACAGCAGGGTTGGCATTGTCGTTATGATTTCAGTTATTTGATTTTGATGTATATTTGTGGTAAAAAATCAGGATATGTAGAAAAAAGAAATTTTGGCTTTATTGCAACAGACAGTGGAGTTAAAAAAGAAAAGGCATCCCAGTAGATGATGGACTGTAATACGAGTAGCAGACTTGAGTGTTTGTTGTTTGTTTCCTACTAGTTTATCAAACACTTTCGCTATGTAAGCTTTACTTGTGTTTGTATTAGTTCAGTGGCAAGACTATTTTTTTTTTTTTTTTTGTGCCTGTTTTTCACTTTCATATGTCCACTTTGGGTGTGTGTGTTATATATGTATGTATATATGTGTGTGTGTGTGTATGTGTTTGTGTGTGCTGTGTGCGCGTGCACGTGTACACGCATGTGTGTGTGTGTCTGTTTGAAAGAGAGAGAGAGAGTGTGTGTGTACTCTGTGTGTGTGTGTGTGTGTGTGTGTGTGTGTGTGTGTGTGTGTGTGTGTGTGGTGTGTGGTGTGTGTGTGTGTGTGATCAGTTTTGATATGTATTCATCAGAAGGTGACATCAGACAGATGGACAATCACCTTTTTGTTTGTCAAACATGTTGAAAATCCAGAGAAAATGAATGGTAGGAAAAATCACAAGAAGTTTCCTGACAACAGACTCGGCTAATGACTTCAGCTTTTTCTTCTCCTTGACTGTGTGAAAAGTCCTTTGAGCGCATTCACTGAAGAACAGCTCGACCAGGTCTGTCTGCTCTGCCAGTCATCTGCGAAGGCCTGGGCGTCTGCAGATGTAATTCATATTTCCAGACCATTCTGGTGATCCAGCCCATTGGGGTTTGTGTCTATATCCTGGTCCCACCCTCTTTTAACCATCTCTGTGTGCACTGCGCTCACATTCACCGCTCGAGTTCCGCCACAGTCCTGGCGTCTGGCAATCACAGGGAGCCAGTCATTGTCAATGTCGTCAAGAGGCACCCCACAGGAGGAGACACTGCACTGCACTGCCGAGTCACTTCGATGCGTGTTCAGTGGCGCCGCTGTTCTGATCCTAAAAAACGCAGGAGGGACATCCCTTACTAAGAGCCCCCTATACTGATGACAATGATAAGCTTAGTCGCCGAGCCCAGCATGAAGTGTGCACTCCGGAGGGCGCCACAACCAAATTGGTGTGTGTGTGTGTGGTGTGTGTGTGTGTCTGTTGTTTTTGTTTTGTTTTCCCCCTGTCTTCCTCTTCGTTCTGGCTCCATGAACGTTTTGTTCCATGGGGGGATTGTTCTAGCAAGGACCGTTGGCACTGGCTCTTGTTGCCTGGCCATACCAGGGTAGTTTTAATGTTCTTACCAGAACACCAGATATTCCTTTTTTCCTGGTTTTTTGTGTGTGCTACCATGACTTGATGTTCACAATGACTGAGAATACATACACGGTGCCCTTTGTTGAATCACTGAACCCAGTGTTTAGTGTGTTTCTTCCCTTTCACCCAGTACCACTTGAGCATTGGGACAGACCCAGCAGTTGGCGGTCGACTGAAATAAGCTATAACAAAAGCAAGAAGAAGTTTTGTTTATTATATTATGATATTTCAAGGTTGAGAATGAACAAGGACCGGCTTGCCAAGGAGGTTGGGTTTGGGGTGTTTGTTTAAGCAGCGTTAGTTGCTACATCATTTGCTGACACATTTCTCTATACCCAGTTGGTCAGATGGCTTAAAAAATGGGTGTTGACTGACAACAAGAGCCGAGGACGATTGCGGCAACCAAAAGTGTCGCAATTACACAAAGTTTGTAGCAAGCAAAACAGTTGTGTTGTATTGTGTCCGTACTGTTTAACTCTCCCCCACAGCACAAAGTGACCCAACAGCAACAAAAAATTTGCAAACTTGCGAGACAAGTATTGATCAGCCTGACCAGACAAAGTGTCACCAAGCAAAAAGGTGCGCAATGGCGATATGTTCGCGATTGTGCTATATGTTATTGCGAGGAGCACGTGGGAAGTGATAGGGGGTGAAGAGAGAATAAATCATA
>JADBJO010030680.1:0-2500 GCA_016801955.1 Conus betulinus | reverse complement strand
ACGCATGTAGCATGAAGGTCACCATGCATACATAACACCCACAGCATGAAGGACACCACGCATACATAACACCCACAGCATGAAGGACACCAGGCATACATAACACCCATAGCGTGAAGGTCACCACGCATACATAACACCCATAGCGTGAAGGTCGCCACGCATACGCAAAGCATGTAGCATGAAGGTCAGTCACACATCTGTAAGTCCAGCAACTCCAGGTTAGCTGCCTATACTGGGGGTGGGGGTGGGGGGGGGGGGTTACGATAGGAACTCCTCCCAAAGAGGAGAAAGTGACAAAGACGTCATGCCTAGCGTTGACATCAAATGCTATGAGAAGATCTATCACTTTTGTTTTCTTAATCCTTTTTCCCTTGTTCGAAGACCAGAGGGATAGACGCAGCAGGATAAGCTGACAAAAGATATCATAAAGGGTTTTCCTTCATCTGGTAACGAATTAGTTTGAACATTTGAGAGAAAAAAAAGAAACGAAACGAAATACAAAATGATGCTGCAATTTTGAATGAAACACAGTTAAACGCCATATTCCACACACCACACTCAGGTGAACCTGCCATACAGGAGGTGACAGCAGCATAGCATATGTAGTGAGCCTTCCAGACTGTTCACATACAGCTGTGTCAGAGCCGAAAGTCACCAATTGAGGCGTGGGTCCAAGTGAACCCTCCTCACTGGTCAAAAGGTGTCAGAGTGCGATCAGTGCGACCATAAAAAAAATCTAATGCAGAAAAAAGTGAGGTGTATGTGTGTGTGTGTGTGTGTGTGTGTGTGTGTGTGTGTGTGTGTGTGTGTGTGTGTGTGTGTGTCCCAGATTTTACTGTCTTTACAATGCATCAGTTTATTTCCGTATATGCAATGTATGATATGATAATCAATTTCTCATATGCTATGATAATCAACTTAGTGTCAGGAAACAGGTCTCTACTCCTTTGGCTCCAACGCACTCTCCCATACACACACACACACACACACACACACACACACACACACACACACACACACACACACACTCACACACACACACACACACACACACACACACACACACACACACACACACACACACACACACATCCATGAAAGCAGGCACACACGCATACACTCACACACAGACGCATCCCCTACACACATACACACATACACACTTGCACACACACACACACACACACACACACACACACACACACACACACACACACACACACACACACACACATGCACGCATGCACGCACGTACCCACGCATGCACACACGCACGCACGCACCCACGCACACACGCACGCACGCACAAAACGCACGCACGCACACACACACACACACACACACACACACACACACACACACACACACACACACACACACACACACACACACACACACACACACGCACACACACACAAACACATGCATGGAAGCAGGCACATGCGCATACACTCACACACAGACGCATCCCCTACACACATACACACATATACACATGCACCCACACCCACACCCACACCCACACACATGCACGCACCCACGCACGCACCAACGCACGGACGCACGCACGCACGCCAACGTTTTTCATTCAAAGCAAAGAAGCATAATTACACACCAAAATACGCGCGCACACACATACACACACAAAGCGCACACACATGCGCGCGTGCGTACTCACGCACATACACATACACATACGGACGCGCGCGTGCCCGCGCGCACACACACAAAAGTACGCACTTACATAAATACACAAATACACGCATCTCAATACGAACACACCCATATACCCTCACATACACTCAAACTTGCACACACACACACACACTTACACACACACACACACACACACACACACACACACACACACACACACACACACACACACACACACTCATACTCGAGCACTCGTACACACATGCATTCACTCTCATAAACACACGCATGCACGCACACATACGCGCGCGCACGCACATACACATCCACGCCCATTCAGGATACGCTTCGGTGCTCGCACCCCGATCCGTCGGTGCGCAACAGCAGGGGCCCAGAAATCCACCAGTCGGACATCGACACAAGTTTGGAGCAAGCTATAGACAAAAAGTATTTCGCCATCAAACGGATGATGTAAGTGTGCTGCTGTGTGAATCAGACGACGACCTTCAAGAATATTCCTGCGATCCGTGTTCGGAAGACGATCGCTTTTTCTGGTTTAACAACCAGGAAGAAAGACACATGTCATAAGAGGAATGTCTTAAATTGTCCTGCATTTGGAAAGGAAGACGCATCGGCAACACGAAGCATGCAGAGACCCAAGCATGTGCTGCACGCTGTCCACGGACTGATCCAGTTTTACCTGGGGTGACCGTCGTCTACAGAACTGACAGTGAACACCAGTGACATTTTCTCGTTCATGATTTCATCACGTAAAGTGAAAAAAACAGGATATTGCTGTGGTTTCCATGTTAATAAAATCGAAATTGAGTCGCGTTTTGTT